>CAKALU010066753.1:14822-27480 GCA_916700995.1 Hozukius guyotensis
CGTTATATTAAAAATGTTATTCATAGATTTACCTGCGAGACCACGGTGGAGATAATCAGTTGTACACCAGCATTATCTTTTTCAGTATTTAAGACCACCTTTTCTTGTGGCCTCTTGCCACTTTTTCTTCACACTGTCGTTGGTTTTCCTGAAGTGGATGAACATGTTGGAAGAGATAACCCCTTTGGTGGTGTTGTCGCACAGGAATCATCCATGCAGCCCATAGAAATGTTCCAATCAGAAAGGCTGGGTTGCTAACTAGACAAATGGGCAACTGCCCCCAAAAACTCCAGGTTCACTCCAGGTTAAATACATTTGCGCAGCCCTCCATGTAATAATTTAAGAGCACTAACTACTAACTTGTGCTCAATTAAATTATTGAGTAGTGTGCACAGATGACTACATTTCACAGTGACCACTTTGTAACCGATGATAAAATAAGCAGAGAAAGTTGTCAAGCTGTTGACTGTCTAATGTAAATGAGCCATTTGGATTTAATGCAGTTTTGTTTTGGATTTTGCCCGTTTGCCTGTTAAACAATATTAAGTTATCTTTGACATCTTTCAACCACTTAAACATTTTAAATATTGTTCAGCCATTACAATCTATTTATTCATTCAATTTAAGTAATTCAAGAGCAAATAAGTTATTAATTATTAAAGGGACTATTTGTAACTTTCAGAAATGCTTGTTAACAGCGACACCTGTGGCCGTGAAATCAACGAAAGTCAGCGTCGGGCTCGCGCTTGCTCGCTCTAAATATACCTGAACGAGCATCGCTCAAAACAGTGAGGTGACACACGTCAGCTAAAACCACAATATCACACTATATTTCACCTGCTTGGCAGTAATGTTAGCTGACCAGACGAAGGTCTCTCCATGAACATGATTTAGATCTGATCCTCGTGTTGGCTTTTCCTACCTCAGTGCAGGCTGAGGCAGCGGGGGCTCTGCAGCGTGTCTCCCTACTCTCTCCACCCGCAGCCGGAGAGAGCAGGGAGACACCGGCACCTGGTCGGTAACGAGACGACAAGGTTTCTCTCTGCAGAGTCCCGTCACTTCACAAGACACGGGAAACCTCTGTTGGTCTGGAGGAGCTGCAGCATTTATTTCTGCCCAAACATCCACTAAACATTCACTAGATATTCTCAGAGCTAAACTAACTCTTCTGCAGTGTGAAGTGAGCGCGCGTTCACGTCTAGAGGTGGAGCGAGCTGAGCGAGAATGCGCGCGCTGTCTGAGTGAAGGCGAGCAGGCAGAGGAGGAGAGGCAGCGGCTACACGCGAACGGGCATATGCGAGCGCGCATGTTCCCGACCCGGTACATTTATATGCTTAAAAAGTTACAAACAGTCCCTTTAATGTGAGGAGGGCACAATTTATTAATTTGTGCACACTATTATTTTTCTCCATGACACCAGCAATAACGGGCTAACAGCATTTTTTTTGCCCTTGGGCCAGATTAGTCCAGCTACGCCAGTCAGGAACTAACATCCCTTTACAAGTAGCATTTGAATAGCATTTTGTCGTGGATTATGATTCTTGAGGAGTATATGGATAGAGTTGTTCCGGTACCAATACCGGCATCGGAAATGCGTCCGATACTGCCCGAAATTTGGGATTGGCTATCGGCGAGTACGCCAGTCTATGCACGATCTGATTTTTATGCATTCAACGTTGTGTCAATTTTTCCCCGTAGTATCGAATATTGATATTTCTCAAGGTATCGTATCAAAGTTAGAATTTCCAGTATCACGACGACACTAATTGCAGGTAGTTTGTCACGTGACAATAGCAAACAACAACAGTGCGGTGCTAGTGGAGACTGTAACGGTGACTGACGAACTGAATAATAAAAGAGAGTTCTATTGCATTCATTCTCCTGTATGTATATGTATGTTCATGTTCTACAAAGGGTTTAACCTGAGTCAGGCCATACAAAAAAAAAAGATAGTAATCATATCACATCCAACAGCTGTTAAATAACAATTATAATAACTATATTTTTTGTAATCACGCTGGTATTGGATCGGTACTCGGTATCGAGCGAAGTTCAGATATCGGAATCGATATCGGGAAGGAAAAAATGGTATCGGAACATCTCTATATATATATGAATATGTTATCTATGATACACAACATGCCATATAACAAAAAATGTCACATATAGTCCACTAGAAAAACAGGCACCGTGACATATCACATGTTTATAAAATGTGTTGTTCTCTACAGATCTTTGATGTACAGTGAGGCCAACAGGAGGGAGACTTTTACATCGTGGCCACACGCTGGGTACAGGTGGGCTCAGCCTGATCCAATGGCTCAAGCAGGGTTTTACCACCAGGTAGGTTCTGAGAGAACTTGGAGGAGCACATTATAGTCTGTAGGCATAGGCTGTATCCGAAACTGCATATTATACTAGTAGTACGTACTGATTTGGCCAAAATGTAGTAGTAGTAGTAGTACGTACTGATTTGGCCAAAATGTAGTAGTAGTAGTAGCAGTAGTAGTAGTAGTAGTAGATTTAGTAGTAGTAGTAGTAGTGGGTGCGTATACATTTATCAATGTTAACGGCTCATTTATCAATGTTCCATTTAATATGACGTACCTTCCTTCTTTATCATTGCATTCCTTTTCATAATCAAATTGGGTTGTGTTTGATGTTATCACTCCTCTTCTGCGCCCTTCTTTATATGTAGTGTAGTATAAATTCCTGTAGCCATATCTTTTAAGTTTTTCACGTTCTATCTGGGATAAATGGGTCTCCTGGAGGAATTGTATTTGTGTTTTTTTTTTCTTTTTAAGGAATGTTGAATGAATGAAACTCAAGGTTGATGAGTTGGCTTAGCCCTTAACCCCTCATCTCTTGCCCTGCCTTAATTTACGATCTTGACACAGCCTGCGAGCACTTCTGGGTCGGTAGCCTCCTGCGTCTCGGCGATCTCTGGAGTGAGCCAGAGATTGCAGATGAAGTTGTCAGAGTTGTCAAAACCAATGTTCAAATGTTCCTGTCTGCTGTACGAAATGTATGCAAGACCGTTCTTAGTGAGCTGACTTGAAACAAATGGGCATATAACTACTAATTCACAGTATCTGGAGAGACGCATCGTGCATGCATGTGCATCTCGGTCCAGACAACTATAATTTACAACTAGAACCAGACCTCCGCCAAGGTGCCTGACTTTAAAAACAGATCACAGCTCACAGCTGGCGGTACCGTGAGGTGGTCGGCTTGTTATTAACACGGTGTGTTTCCGTGTAACGTATCGGCGGATGCCTCTCTCATTCAGCAGCCTTGTTATGTCTGTATAACGTTACACTACGTTGTCTCTCATCCCGTCATCCCGCTTTTTTCTTTCTCACCGCGGACAGCCAGCAGCTCCCGCACACACATCCACACACACACACACGTATCTCCCTGCTCTCAGAAGGAGGCTGGGTCACCAGTCATCAACGTGTCATCAGTCACACTGCGCATGTGTTATACCCTATGGTCTTAATGCTCAGGCTGATCGAAATCCTTATAAAATTCCTGAATCTGGATCATGATCTGGATCGCCACCAAAATCGAATGGATTGTTCATTGCGCTACAATCCACCCCTCCAAAAAATTTCATTCAAATCCATCGCAAACTTTTGGAGTAATCCTGCAAACAGAAGGACAGACAGACATACAAACAAACAAACAAACAAACAAACCAACGCACGTGAAAACATAACCGCCTTTGGCCTTTGGCGGAGGCGATAATGTAATATCAATGCTGGTTATGTTTGCTGTGTTTTTACACCTCCTATTCAAACTCAGGATTCTCCAGAATAAAAATGGACAGTGGGGTATGCAGCTGTGTCAGTGTTTTTAAGCTCTATTCTTCTATTCGTCTTTCCACAGCCTGCCTCAACAGGGGATGACAGAGCCATGTGTTTCACCTGCAGCGTGTGTCTCGTCTGTTGGGAACCCACAGATGAGCCTTGGTGAGTAGAAATCATAATTATGCGTTGATTTAGCAGCTATAACGTATCGATGGTGACCAACATTTCTCCACTTTCCCCCCCAGGTCCGAACACGAGCGACATTCTCCCAATTGTCCATTCGTGAAGGGCGAGCATACGCAGAACGTGCCACTGTCGGTGACGCTGGCCACCAGCCCCGCCCAATTTCCCAACAGTCCCGACAGTTCGGACAAGATCGCCTGCTACGGCTTCGGCAGCTGCCCGCAGTTTCTGGCTGCCGCTACCAAGAGGGGCAAGATCTGCATCTGGGATGTCTCCAAAATGATGAAGGTAAGAGCATCTTAACTGTGAATGCACGAGACTGATCTGATCCGTCTCGTGTTTCACTTTCAAAGATGTTATTGTCAGACAGTAAATGTTAGTATCAACCCCAGATTCAACAGTGTGTAATTGTGTGCTGAACAGGTGCACTTGAAGTTCGACATCAATCCGTACGACCCGGCCATCTTGAGGCAGCTGATTCTGTGCGGTGGAGAGCAGAGCCAGCAGACACTGACCGAGTCTCGGAGACCAACTCTGGCTTGGCTCGAGGAGGCCTCCTCCTGCTCTGATCTGCCCAAGCTAGAGGGAGACAGGTGAAACGAACACACACACACATATTCACATTAAGCATACATACAGTATACTGTATATATCATCTTGCACAGTAATTCTATTGTAAACTGACCTCCACTGATCCAGCCCTTGTTTATTAGTGGTATATACCTCGATTTGAAATCCAGATGAATGCATAAATATCGTAAACGACCCCAAGTCGCCACACAACAACAAATCCTTGAGGCTGAGGTTGCTATATTATTCGCCTGAAAGTTCACCAAAGTTGAACTCCACGTGAATCCTAAGATGCTAATTTGCTTCGCAACCAGAAGCCATTATTTTTTTTTTGCCCCTTCGCTCGCATAGAATAGAAGTGAACGGGAGGCGAATGTTCACTTTGTGCATGTGTCACCATGCCTTAATTCAGAGGCATGAACTGCAACGTGTGATGCCACATGAGCTTGAACAACCTGAACCGAAAATACAGATGAGGAGTCACGTGGGAATGCCTACCAAAACAGTTGCCTAGCACATCGCAACTGAGCCAGCTGGATGATGCTGAAAGCTGCAGGGATGACTGATCCAAACTCAGTGGTTCCAGTTATCACAGCAAATACTCTCACAGAACTTCAAGCGACATTCAGAAATTATCAGAGAACTGAAGGAGGATGTTTCCTCCGTGAAACCACCTCACCCTCCCCCTCCCCGTTCTCCGCCGCTGTAGTTTCAGCTGGGAGATCAGCTGTTCTAGTTTCCTTCAAACTCGACAGAAACAAAATAAAACTCACCAAAACCGTCTTGGTTAGTCTTTCCAACAATCACACACAAAAACTGTGGTTTTGTCAAAAATAAACCCTTATTTCACCAAGTTAGATGTGAAAATACGCTGGCTCTACATGCTGTTTCCCCCCTACTGTCTCTTTTTCTGCCTGCAGTGCAGTGGATGAGTGACTCTGGTTCTTCAGAGGCAGACCATTAGAATAGCAAAATAAAATGACAATCGCCAAAAAAAACAAAACAACCGGTAATATACTCAGCCACTTGCCGATATATTTGTCCAATCGCCCAACCCTAGCTAGTCTGTAGGATTACAGAGAGAGGAGATGATAGTGGCATCATCAATGTGTACAAAAACGTAAAATGTCACAGAATGATGCATGTTTTTGGGATACGGTGTAAATATAGTACACACAGCATTTTTAGCTTTATAAAATGTTTAACTATGTTGTACGTATGGAGCTGTAATGTATGCAAAAACATACAGATTTACAGTATCTATTCATCAACACTTTTTCCCTCTGTCTATCTACAGTACCCGTTTATCATATAATAGACTACATTATCTAATATGATAATATAGGCTACATTTACAAAAGGATTAGACACTTCTGAAGACTGAAATGTATATTTCACTTACTCTACCATCCCAGCAAAGATTTACTACATACAGTAGGGCTATTAAAGTTTTACAGCTGGGCATGTGGCAACTGTTGGATAATGTAAGAGCTTGTTCAAACATAACAAAATTAGTCAATATTTCATTTAGTTTGCTAAATGCTTGATAATGTCATGAACTGGGACTGGGTTTGGTACTTTATAACAGATGGAACAAGCGACATATGGATCTTCTAGCAGGTTTATTTTGAAAGATAAAAAAGGTAACGTTACAAATAGAACTTGTGTAAATACGCTTTAAAAACAGATGCGCGCACAGCCGGCGGTACCGTGAGGTGGTCGGCTTATTATTAACACGGTGTGTTTCTGTGTAACGTAACGCCGGATGTCTCTCTCATTCAGCAGCCTTGTTGTGTTCGTTTAACGTCACACTACGTTGTCCCTCAACGTCCCGTCGTCTACCGCTTTTTTCTTCCTCTCCGCGGACGGTCAGCAGCTCCCACACCTCGAAGTCTCGCCACATAGCCGTGTTGTTCTCGTCCGTTGTTCACCTCCGGTGTGTCTGAAAACATTTTGTTTATTAGCCAGGCCGACCTGTGACAGTTACGTCACGGACTGTGAGCCCTCATTTGCAACCGAATAGGTTTGTCCCGCCCCGTTTGATAGCGACCCTGGTCCGTGCCATTCACATCAAAGTCGACCCTGGTCCGACCCTGGTCCGACCCACCTCTCAACCTGGGTCGCATCTAAGCCCTTGTACACTTTTACAAATTATTTTGAATAATACATTCAATAATTAATGTTTATTTCTGATATATGACTAGAACAACTTGACACACAGTGCTGAGCAGCATCTCAAATTAATCTTCAGGTTCCCAGCTTTCAGATGATGTACACCACTTCTATGTGACATCTACTGTTGACCTGCTATTTCCCCCTAAACACCCCCTGCGCCCCCCTAAAATGACAAAAACAGGTCTATTGTGGCTCTCAGAGGGTTAAACAATTTAAAAACAACAACATCATCATGACTGGAAAGAGAGTGGCCACATGCTGTGACACAGCCATTCTCTTTAGGAATCTTGTGTTTGTCAGTGACTGAGTCACAGTTCTCTGTTTGTGTTTCATCCTGTTACTCATGCTATTTTCACCACTTTTCCTGTTCCAGTGATGACCAGTTGGAGGATTCAGACAGTGATGACCATTCCCGATCAGAGTCAGTAACAGGTATGAACGCTTGCATTTTCACTGATTGTGATTTCTCTGGGCTGGTGGTGCCCGTGTTGTTCAGATTTGGATGAGCCATATCTGAAGCCATTAGGCCTCACTGAAATAGTATTTTTCCATCAGTGGTGTCAGGTTCTAGACGTGAAATACCTCAGACCTCTTCTCTATCTTCTGTTCCAGGCCAACAGTCCCAGTGGGAGAGCATGGATGTTAGCCTAGGGGTCACGTCGCTGAGTGTGCTCCAGCAGCCAGAGAAGCTACAGTGGGAGGTGGTGGCCAGTGTGCTGGAGGACACGGTCAAGGACCTGGAGGAATTGGGTGCCAACCCCTCACTAAACCAAGCCAAGGCCCACAGCCAGGCCAAAGCAAAGGACAAGGTCCCTGACAACCACAACATTCCCTTCCCCTGCCTGCTGGCAGGAGGTCTGCTCAGCTACCGCTCAGCATCCAGCACCCCCATGGTTGGACCCCCACCCACAGCCCCAGCTACAACACGGAGGACCACAGATGGTCCCCTTAGGACTTTGGGCCCAGAGCCCTTCCACCCTGGGCCTATACAGGACCAAGGCCTCATGGAGATAGAGACCTGCAACCCCCAGACTGCAGCCCAGGAGCAGGGCTTCTCTAACCTAGTAGGGTCCCAACCACCAAGCCCCTCTACTCTGCCGGCTGTGCGCAGGACTATACCTGTGCTGCTGCTGTACAGTATCAGAGAGGTGGACGACAAGTCCTCAGGGCAGGTGTTTGCTCAAATGAACAACCTAATGAGCAAGGGGCTCCATGAGGAGGGCTTCACTGTGCCACAGATTATAGAGATGGAGTTTGACACGCACGAGCAGCTTCTCCTTCAGGATCCTCCCATCACTTACATTCAGCAGTTTGCTGACGCAGCAGCTAACCTGGCAGGGTTAGACGGTCACATGGACAAATGGAGCACACTGGCTGCAGCAACTGCCTCCACCCCACCTCGACCTGGAGCACTGGTGCAGTGCTTGAGGCTGCCCAAACAGCTGGCAGAGGAGAATCTTTACGTGGACTCTGTCACACCCTGCTGGGATGGTGTGCACCTTCTGATCGGCCTGCAGCCATGTGGTGCTGAATCTCTGAGCGCTACGAACCAAGTGGAGGCTCTCAACAATCTCAACCGCCTGCACTCTGCCCTCTGCAGCCAGCGCAAAGGAGACCCCCTACACTCAGTGGCCAACGGGGTGGAAGGCCACCACTCAGGGGGGTCACCGCCTCAGACACCCCTCATTCTGCCCCCAGGAGACCAGCAGCAGCAGCATAGGTCCCCAAGTTGCGGGAGTGGAGGCTATCTTGCACTCTACAAGCTCAACTACTCAACCCGAATTGTCACCTTAGATGAGGAACCCATCAAGGTGCAGCAGATCTGGGACCCTTGTGATGCCATCACCTCTCTTATATTGCTTCCTCCAGATGTGCTTGATAGCAGGGAGGATGACAGTGAAGAGGCTCCTGAGGAGACTCACCCCTCCGGGTCAAAAAAAGGCTCATCTGGGTTTGGAATGGGCCCGGCAGGCCCTGCTGGCTCTGGAACTGGGACTGCATGTGGAGCAGCCACAAACAGCAGCAGCGCAACTGTCACCGGTCCATCCACCTCTGCCTCGAGCCACAAAGATGGCAAACGGTTAGAGGTGACAGGCCTGGGCCACCTGGTGGTGACCACGCAGGGAGGGTACATTATGATACTGGACCTGTCCACGTTGGAGGTCCTGGCCAAGGTGGAGCCACCTAAGAAGGAGGGGCCAACAGACGAGACGGACCCCTTTGTCTCAGTTACCTATTGCTCTGGGACTGAACGCCTTGTTGCCTGTACCAAAGGTGAGTGTTTCCTCCCCGGATCTGTTTCGCTGCAGACAGCAGCACATTGTTGACTACTGGGATGGGCTGGCTATATTTATTTTTGAGCGGTTAGGCATGCCGGTCTATTTTGGAGGACGGAACCTGCCAAAATAAAAAAGAATAATAATAACAATTAAATATATGGCTCGATAAATAAATTTATATGCCATTGACTGTACCGAAAAAATATATTAGAAATAAATGTAGGCATTAATTATTTGATGAAATATGACATTGATATTTAGTTTTTTAATTTGTTACTTTATTTAATTACCTTTGTATTAATTCCCCATCAATCTACTTTTCTATTTAAATTTCCCATTTATTTATTTTTATTAACTGTTAAATTTTATTATTTATTTTTAATTTATTCTTAAATTTATTTGTTCATTATTACATTTATTTATTTATGCATTTCTTTATTTATGCATGATTTCCCTTTACATTTCCTCCCCTATTTATTCCCCCAAAGTTATTTATTTCTGTATTTTTTTCTTCATACATTTACTTATGCATTTCTGCTTCATTATGCAAACGAGGGGGCTGTCATTCAACGTGCGTCATGGGGTCAACTTTTCGCCTATTAGTTGATCAACTTCAGAGTGCATAGATCGACTATATGCTAGCTAGCCAGCTAATGCTGTCTGCTTATCAACTCCAGTCTTCATTCCTGGCTCCATACAGCAGGTCGTCGGCCTGCCGCTGCTCCGCCCGCCGCTGCCTCAGATCTTTGGTCTTCCATTCTCCGACCAGTACACGTGTGCAGATCAACCAACTGAAGCTGAACTGTTTTGCGAACCCATCACCGATTTCCTCCCCGAGGTTGAACTCGTTCAGAGTGGGAACCTCTAGGCCGATGCCGCCGAGCCCATTCTCTCCATCATAGGATTTGGCGTCATGCAGAGCACGCAGCGGTCCGGCGTGTGCCACTGAACGGGGCTTGAGCGGAGTTTCCGATGTCAGGGGGCCGTTGTCGCTGAGAGGCATGGTGCATTTCCGGGGTTAAACTAGTATGCTAGCTACGTTAGCTAACCTTCATGTTCACAGGATCATGCCCGGTGGCAGGCAAAAATTGCACGGTGAAAGCAAGGTTTATCTAAATACAACATTATAGGACATGTTGAGATCCTATCTAAGATTGCGTTGCAAGTGGCAGCCTCAGTGGTGCACTCTGGTGCTTTTTCTGTTTTTGTTTGTTTGTTCTGTTTTCTGCTCTCCCTCTCTGGTTACATACACCGGGGAGGAACTTTGAACATCCGACAAGTAACTTCTCAAACTTTCATCGTTTTTCATCCAACCGGAAAGGTTTGAAGAGCTCTTAGTTGTAGCGCTCGTTAAACTGCGACAGCGGGGATTTCGAACTGCGCTTCTGTCAATACATCTGTTGAACGTCTGCTCTGTGGCCAACAAGATGGACGAGCTGCTGCTTCCCAACAGAGCAAACACAAACTTTTGCAGATCCACTCCCCTGTGTTTCGTTGAAACCTGGCTTGGTGAGCACATCCCAGACACTTCATTCCATCTGCCAAGCTTTCAACTCCTCCGAGCGGACCGCGTAACGGAGCTTTATCTGCTTTTACATAAACAAAGGTTGGTATACAGATATCATCAGGAACGCCTTGAGGGAATTTCTTCAAATTTGGCACAAATGTCCACTTGGACTCAAGGATGAATTTATTCGATTTTGGTGGTCCGAGGTCAGTGTCACTGTCACCTTGTGTCTGTCCCGTTCTCGTTAACGCGATATCCCAGAATCGCCTTGAGGGAATTTCTTTAAACGTGGCACCGCTGAGTGAGAGACACTGTCTGGGGAAAAAGGAAAAAGTCCTGGCCTCATCTGAGGCTCCAGGCCTCATATTTTAGTTTTTGGCCCTGACGGTTGCCTGTGTGACTGGGCAGGGAACCGTTGTTTCTACACATCCTGACTTGTGAGTGTGTGTTTGTTGTGTGAGAGCACGTCCCGGCTCCACATGGAACTTTGGGCTCATTATGTTAGATGCTAAGTCATGATGACAAACAGTGGGGAACAACTTTTGTGGGAAGACAATGGTGTGTGTGTGTGTGTTTGGTGGACTAGCTGTGCGGCTTTCACTGGCACAAAGCTGACCATGTCCAATTTCCTTTTCCGTGTTATTAGATGTCGGTGTCACAGTCCAATAATACGGCGCCCCCCCTCTTGGAGAAATCAGATCCTCCGCTGTTTCTTGCCCCTCAACGCCAAAGTGGAGTGTTGCTGAGGCAGTCGAAAAGGACGTCTGTTCCATCCTCTCTTAGACGGAGGAGCAGCTGACTCTGAAGCCTGGGGCGCCCTGCTCTGAGAACGCTGAGTGAGAGGTACCGGGGTCTTGGCGAGGCCCACGTCTTGGCGAGCGAGCCCTACGAGGCATGACGTTTCGCAGGGCGAGCGACTCCTTCTGCTTGTCACTCAAACTTGTGGGTTATTGAGTCAACGACAGGCCCGAACAAACCGGAGGTCTTAACTGGCGCGTTGAGTAGCCCGTTCTTCTCCTTCTCTGACATTTGTGTCAGATTCAGCCACAAATGCCGGTGAGTGACCACTGAAAGCCCCCATCACACGTCCCACACTTGGACTCATGAATTTGATCTTGCTGGTCAAAGGTCAATGTCACTGTGACCTCACAACCGTACCAATCTCTTGAATGCGATATCTCAGGTACGCCTCAAGGGAATTTCTTCAAAGTTGGCACAAACATCCACTTGGTCAAGGATGAACTGGTTAGATTTTGGTGGTCAAAGGGGCAAAGTCAGCCTTGAGGGAATTACATTACATCTGGCACAAACATTAACTTGGAGTCAAGGATGACCTGATTGGAATTTGGTGGTCAAAGGTCACTGTGACAATGATACATTCAAATAGACAAAAACTAATAACTAACTGACCGATGAATTTAACCAGGCCGATATATTGGACGATATTAGCTCATTGCAAATTTATGGGTATCGGCGCACATGTCAGCCTATAAATGACAAAATTTTTTTAAAAATTACAGTTTGAAACTGTAATTATTCTATAGTTTGTCCACCAAAGAGTAGTGAAAAGTTTATTTTTCAGCTTTTAAATGTTCTTCCCATTTCGTTTCTCAGTCACAAATCTTTAAAATTATTATTATTTTTTTTTTTAAGTATAACAAAATCCTTTTACTTCCATCAGAAAGTTTAATGTCCAACCGTGCTGTAGGATATATGTTTTATATATTTAAAGCAAATCAGTTGATATAACTCACTGTATCCATATATTGTAGTGGTTCAGCGCTTGCAGGTAGGTGAGCTGATATACTGTAAAGATAAATAGAATTGAAAGAATTTGTCTGTATTCATTTTGTTTCTTCCCTCCTCTGAAGGTGGAGAACTTCATTTCCTTCAAATTGGAGGTGTGTGTGACGATCTAGATGATGGAGACATGTTTATTGACGGCCCCCTTTGTAAAGGGACTGAACTGCTGCTTGAGGGGGCCAAGCCCTCTTCTAACCCCTCTAGCCCTGGGATCACAGGTAAAACTCACACCGACACTGCGTTTGGTATTTCAGACGCACATGGTCTGACGGTAAACCAGACACATTTCAGTGTTCAATTCTTTGGCCTCTCTGTGATGCTGTTAATCTGAT
>CAKALU010066753.1:34271-51418 GCA_916700995.1 Hozukius guyotensis
GCAGAACCCATGATAATGGCTTCACCTTATGTTATGGATTGTTAAGTTCCTGTAGTCGAAAAGGCCTGTATGATGAAGTAGTTGTTCTTTCTCGATCACTTGTGCATTTTGAGTTTACATGGCGATAATAATGAACATGATGTATTTCTCACTGTAGCAATGGGAAAGGGGACCCAAGTCAACAGGGTTTTGGCGTGAGTCTTCTGAAGGCTATGCTAGACAATATGCCTTATTTGCCTGCAGCAGCAACAGGTGGTAAGTAACCGAACAACAACACAGAACAACACACGATCGTGTCTAGATGGTTACCTTAGATTTGCGAAAACGTGCCACGAAAACTCTCGCAAGACTCGCTGCCCGACGACCTATCCTTAACCTTATCCATTTGAGGTCAATTCCTAACCTCAACTATCTCGCGAGAGTTTCGCAAATCTAGTGTAACCATCTAGACACGCCCACACCCCAGTACTCATTTTATCACCTGTCCCTTTCCTGTCTGGTTTCAGGCTCAGTGTTCTGGTACTTCGTGTTGCTGAACTATGTGAAGGATGAGGACCTGGCGGGCTGCAGCACCGCCTGCGCCTCCCTGCTCACCACAATCTCTCGACAGCTGCAGGAACGCCTCACCCCGCTGGAGGCACTGCTACAGACCAGGTACTTCTCCGAATATTCAGTTCAAGAGTGGCTTTACAGCCTCTGCAGGCTAATGATGCACGAATACCATTTGATTCTGTTGCTTAAAGGAGCTCAGAGATTGGGAGCATTTCTATTGCCTCTCAACATGCTCAGGTAGACATTACTCCTCTATGTCTTTACATAGACAATAGTTGTTTGCTGCTATATTAATGCTCTGGATATTGAATTTAGAACCTTTAACTTAAAAATTAGTAGATAAAAGTAGTTCCAACTACTACTGAAGGTATGCTCATTTTAACCCCTTGGTATTGTCTCATTAGCAGTGTCCTTAATTTGATGTTTCTACCTAAACACAAGCGTCCCCCCCCCTCCTCTCCTGTCCACTTCCTTCCAGGTATGGCCTGTACAGCTCTCCTTTTGATCCGGTGCTCTTTGACCTGGAGGTCAGTGGTTCCTCCTGTAAGAACGCCTTCAACAGCAGCATTGGAGTCCAGTCAGATGAGATCGACCTCTCTGACATTCTGTCAGGTATTAGCTGTGCACTGATTCACATCATATTACCACCATGTTATACTGCTGCCTTTTGTAACCTGCTCACTGTGGACTGAAGTTAAAGATACATCAGACTGTCACTGAGTGCAAACAATGTGAAACTCGATATGATAATAAGATTACTTTAAAACGATTTGATTTATTTATTTGCAAGCATACTATAAATGTAATACTGTTTTCAACCAAGGTGTAGCTAATTTAGTGATGTACTGTATGTATGTTATGTCACAGTTTGCTGGACATAATTTACCACTGCAAAAAAAAAACAATATGTTTTTATTCCCCTGCTATTTAATTGTGAAATTGCAAAAAAGTTGATTGTTTTTAAAGGAGACCGTGAAGCTCAGACGTTGCTTGTTTTTGTGCGGTGTTGTGTGTCCCGCAGGGAACGGAAAAGTGAGCAGCTGTGCAGCGGCAGAAGGCAGCTTCACAGCATTGACGGGACTCCTGGAGGTGGAGCCTTTGCACTTTACTTGCATCTCTACTAGTGATGGCACGCGGGTGGAACGAGATGACGCCAGCATGTTCACTGGTAAACGGAGACTTTTCTTTCATTTCACATGTATTTGGCTCCTAAACCGGTCGTTGCCTGAACCCTCTGCTCTTTAACCCCAGTGAGTACATTTGGCGTGACGCCTGCGGTGGGCGGCCTGTCGACAGGAACAGTTGGTGAAGCCTCCACAGCTCTGAGCTCTGCGGCCCAGGTGGCGCTCCAATCGCTGTCCCATGCCATGGTGTCTGCGGAGCAGCAGCTGCAGGTCTTGCAGGAGAAACAGCAGCAGCTGCTGAAGCTCCAGCAGCAGGTGAGAGACACAGACAGACAGACAGACAGGATTTCACTTTACTGTTTGGAGGCATGGAAGCATTAGTAGCCCAGTTATTGGCTTTTGACACTGCACTTAGCCCCAGGCTAAAGGAGCTGTTAGCCTGGGGCCAAGAAAGCTTTCACATTGGCACAATCCTAGCACATTCCAAAGTGGTCTGGCCCTTCTCCGGAGCAGGGTCAGTCTAGAGTTTGCAGGGTTATACCCTGAAAATTGACTAAAGACGGGGCTAAATGTTGACAGTGTGAAACGGGGCTAAAGTGTAGAATGTAAACAGTAGTCATGTGTCACAACTAACATTTAACCCAGGGCTAATAGAAGTGCAGTGTGAATTGTAGAGCCCTGGGCTTAGGTTAATACTGGGTTAACAATGTGTGTGTGAAAAGGGGCTAAATTATCCCAGGGCTAAGGATAGCCTTGGCACTACTGACAACTAACATAACGTGTTGTCATTGTCATGGGTTTTTAATTCCACTGTCCTCTGCCCAATTTGGGGACAAGAGAACTTATGTTGAAAGATGTCCAGGCTGAAAGAAGAAACAAAAGGAAAGATGTAGCAGAAGATATCTCAGAATCTGGCAGACATGGTGATAGAACATGGAGCCAGTGAAGGGGGAAAAAACAAAACAAGATTATAAAGGATCACAATGTACAGAGTGGAGAAAACTAAAAACCTTATGAGGTGGTTTGACTTGTCCCTGGATTCAGTATAAATGAAAGAGAAAATCAACAACAAACACAATGACCTAGTTGATTTGGCTTTGGCCCTTTTAATAACATGTATCCAAAACATCTGTGGTTGTAAAATAAGGCCTTTTGGCTTCATGAAGTTCAGGTATCAGAGGGCCCAGGTGACATTACGTTTGTTAAGTTCCTGCAGTGGGAAATGGCTAATAGTGTAGCATGAGAACAATATCTACTATGTCATAATGTCTATCATATCAATCCTAATGAGATTTACTTGATACCGTGTAAGAAAGCCCTTATTTTGCCATTTAGTAGTGATTTTGGTGGTTGTAGTCGTGCTTTTGTTTTTACCCCCACTAATTGAGCTACCCCCCCAAAAACGTATGAAATATACTCAGCAGTAGTGCACAAAGCATAAAGTGCATAAAGCGACCGAGCGAACTCTGACGAACGGAGCGCGAAAAATTGTCCGGATATACTATGAGCATTTTCGCTCTATAATACATAGTGAAAGGGATATTGATTAACTGTCAGTTACTCTCAGCGTCGATTTTTTTTTATCAATGAAAATAGGTTGGCGGTGCGCAAAACTTTGCATAAATAGAGCCAGGGTGAGCGTTAAAACAAACAAGTGACATGTCGCTTTGCCTGATCGTTGATGCACGGAGCAGGTTAGGACATCTTCATTGGGAAAAACTGAAACAATCTGATGTTTGCTCACCATGCAGGTTGAGTCAAACTGAAACATTTCATCACAAACTGGCTTATATATGACTCCGGGAGTATCCAGTTGTAGAATGTCTGTACGTTATTATGCTGTTATAATACCAGTCAAGTGTTAGTAATACTCCCTTTGTCTATGCTGACAACAGAAGGCCAAGCTTGAAGCCAAGCTGCATCAGACCACCTCTGCAGCAGCAGCCACTGCCTCCGGTGTGGGGCCCATCCACAACTCTGTGCCTTCCAACCCCTCCTCTGGTCCGGGCTTCTTCATTCACCCCTCTGACGTCATCCCCCCGACACCTAAAACCACACCCCTCTTCATGACCCCTCCTCTCACGCCGCCCAACGAGGCGGTGTCGGCGGCCTTTAGCGCTGAGCTGGCTCACCTGTTCCCCGGCTCCATGATGGACCCCGGGCCTGTCAACCTGGCCGCACACAAGAACGCACAGAAAGCTAAGCCGGTGAGTTAATGACCGCTGGCTCTGCTCTCATACAGGGCTGGGTATCAAACCAAAAACTGTCAAGTACCAAATATCTGGTCAGATTCATTCTCTTCTTAGCCGTTATAGGACTGTTTGATTCAGACAACGTATAACATTTAAGAACTTGGGCTTCTTTTATTAAATAGAAAAATGGGTGTATTAGGGGCTTGGAAATATAAACGTTAACACCCACTGCAAACATTTCCTCTGTAAGAATATGAAAAACTTAAATATCCTGTTGGTAGGATGTATTGCTTGACAATGTACTAACAGCCGTTATATAACAGAGGCAGTCCTTAAGGATTGGACATCCAGGGTCGACTGTGGCTCAGAGGTAGAGTGTGTCGACCCACTAATCGGAAGATCGGCGGTTCGATCCCCGGCTCCTCCAAGTCCTCCAAGTTCTTGTGCAAGATACTGAACCCCAAATTGCTCCTGAAGGCTGAGCCATCGGTGTGTGTGAAAAGTATTTAGATTAGATCCTGATGGGCAGGTTGGCACCTTGCATTGCATCTTTGAGTGCTCGGAAGACTAAACAGGCACAACAGGGTTGTTTGAGTCAGTTAAACACACCTACTGCTGTTAAACAGGAAGGCAATCCAGACACTCCAAAATATCAAAAAAGTCAGGAGCAGTTTGGGGTTCAGTATCTCGCTCAAGGACACTTCGACACGTGGACTGGAGGAGCAGGGGATTGAACCGTTGACCTTCCGATTGGTGGACGACCCGCACTACCTCTAAGCCACAGCCACCAATAAAGACCGCATATAGCACAAACACACTTTATCACTTGAGGGCTACCATTCAATAAAGCATACAGACTGCAAGTGCTTACAGCAACACCAGTGACTTGACTTATCTGCTGGAACACACAGCAAGGCACTTAAGACTATCTGCCTAAGACCAATAAATCAATCAGTTAACACATCGGGCTTTTTTTTAAATATCAAAAATGTATAGTTTTGTGTAGTTTATTTATCGAAATAGATTTTCTGTTTACAGCTTAAACAATTCTGTCATTTCTCATGTTCTGACTCTAATACCAGCATAAAGCCTTAATTGTAGAATAATGGTTTCTTTTTGCTGCAGAGCTCCATGGGCAGCGGTCTGGCTCTGGCCATTTCCCAGGCGTCACACTTCCTGCAGCCTCCTCCACACCAGTCCATCATCATAGAGCGGATGCACTCTGGTATGGCATATAGCAATATTACATATTTACCACCTAAGTGATGCTGGAAAATATTTATTTATTTAGACTTGTACATACTGAAAACCATGTTTGAAACAGGTTTGAGAGTAAAAAAAAAGGACATTTGTTACAAGTTATCCATTAAGAAATATAAAGTATGAAAACTTCATTAAAAAAATCTTGAAAAACAAAAGTGAACTGTTTTCCCTCTCCTTTCTTCCTAGGAGCTCGTCGCTTTGTCACACTGGATTTTGGCCGTCCCGTCCTGCTGACCGACGCTCTGATCCCGACCTGTGGCGACCTGGCGTCTCTGTCCATAGACATCTGGACACTGGGTGAGGAGGTGGACGGTCGCAGGCTGGTGGTGGCCACCGACATCAGCACCCACTCCCTCATTCTGCACGACCTGCTGCCCCCTCCTGTCTGCAGGTTCATGAAGGTCTGTGTTTTGCTTCGGATAGTTGCAGGATGGCCGGCCTGATGTTTTGAGTTTTTCGTGCTTTTGTCGGTTTACCATAATGACACGTTCTCCTCCTTTGCTTCCCACAACTCGTAGATAACCGTGATTGGGCGTTATGGCAGCACCAATGCTCGGGCAAAGATCCCGATGGGCTTCTACTATGGCCACACTTACATCCTGCCGTGGGAGAGCGAGCTTAAGTTGATGCACGATCCTCTGCGGGGAGAGAGTGAGGCGGCCAATCAGCCAGATGTGGATCAGCACTTGACCATGATGGTGGCACTGCAGGAGGACATCCAGTGCAGGTAAGACCGGAAGTACATCAGCATTTCCAGTTTGTCAGGTTTGACTGACTTTGCCTTTAATTGGCCCAAAATCTGTTCATTAGATTGGTCTTTTTCTCGAGCATTAGTGAATAAATAAATGTCATCATCTAAGACATCGTTTTGGGTTTTATTTTATACGTGTTTTGGATTGTCTTACAATTCAAAAGCTGCATCCATAACACTATGAGTATTCTGTCAGAACGATGTTTATATTGTACTTTGCAGTGATCAGAAGCAACTTTGTGTTCCTACTGAAGACATGCATCTTCAAAAACATCTCCCTAATATGAAATGGAGTTAGTAATTTCCAGCAAATGTTACTCAAACAGGAAGTGAGTGCATTTGTTGGGGACTATTTTCTGTGGTGTATTAATTCACATTATCCTGTTCTTGTTTACCAGATACAATCTAGCTTGCCATCGGCTGGAGACCCTCCTGCAGAACATCGACCTGCCACCTCTGAACAGCGCTAACAATGCTCAGTACTTCTTACGAAAGCCAGACAAGGTGGTGGAAGAGGACCAGCGCGTTTTCTCAGCCTACCAGGACTGCATCCAGCTGCAGCTGCAGCTCAACCTGGCTCACCACGCCGTCCAGCGGTTGCGTGTATCGCTCGGCGCCAGCCGCAAGTCGCTCCCCACAGCCGGGGCGCCGAAGACCCAGGAGCTGGTCCACAACTCGTCCACAGAGCAGCTGAGGACCATCATCCGCTACCTTCTGGACACGCTGCTCAGCCTGTTGCATTCCAACAACGGTGAGCAGGGTCTGCTGGACCATGAACTGTTATATTTTGGAGATGGTAGGGTTACAAATGCCAGGATTTTCCCCCCTGAATTAGGGGTGTCGCAATATCCCGGTACTGGCATTAATCTTGTTATTTAATAATTGAAATATTGATATTGTGTTAATAATACACATATTATAATTTAGCACCCCCTAAACATTGCTTGATTTTGTTATACTAACAGCACGATGTGCGAGACAAGGAGTGGTTGTCTACATGCTAAATGCTTAATATTGTTGATTCACACTTCATTCATATATTTATTTTCAGGCCACTCTGTGCCCTCGGTGCTCCAGAGTACCTTCCATGCCCAGGCCTGTGAGGAGCTCTTCAAACACCTTTGCATCAGTGGGACGCCTAAGATCCGTCTTCACGCCGGCCTGCTGTTGGTCCAGCTCTGTGGAGGTGAGCGTTGGTGGGGCCAGTTCCTCTCCAACGTCCTGCAGGAGCTCTACAACTCTGAACAGCTGCTCATCTTCCCTCAGGACAGGTAGGAGCCATCCGTTTTCATACAGTTACCACAATTTCTTTTCAGATTTGTTTTAAAATCAAGTTAATACAGACTGCACAAAAATGCACACCCTGGTGTGGACTTTTCTGCTCAGTCAGTGATAAAACAGATTATTGAAGGGATAGTTTGGGTGTTTTTAAGTGGTCTTGTATGAGGTACTTATCCATAGTAGGTGTATTACCTATAGTAGATGACGGTCGGCGTGCCCCCAGCTTGGAGAAACAAACAGGAGTACCGACACCAGAGCAAAGCAATACAGTGCTGTGGATGAGGACGGAAGAAAAACTTATTTTAGCCACCTAAAAGAAAGGCTTACCTCAAAAAATGTATATCTATTTAAGTGTATTTAGAATATTTTCAGCGCTCTATCTTGCCGTCTGACTACCCTTTCCTTCTCCTTTCCGACGGGGAACTGAAAGTGAAACTTATCTATGCTCAATATCATATATATTTATACTGTATAGCATACACTTAAACGGATATACATTTTTTGAGTTGATCCTTTCACCCAAGTTCACTGCTTATCTAAGTTTATGGACACTAGTAACTGCAGTATTTTCCATATTGTTTGATCCCAGGGTGTTCATGCTCCTGTCCTGCATTGGCCAAAGATCCTTGAGTAACAGTGGTGTGTTGGAGGGCCTCCTGAACCTCCTGGACAGCCTGCTGTCTCCACTGCAGCAGCCACAAGCTGCTGCCCAGCGCAGGACTGAAGGTAAAGCAGCCATCACCGTGGCAGCATTACAGACGCATAGCACAGTTTTCCAGATGTGTGGCACCTCAAGTTTGTAAAGTTGATGATATTTTCTGGAGCAGAGATTACACAGAGTTATATGTGATTGTGAATCTGTGCATATATAAATGTGTATGTGTGTGTGTGTGTGTGTGTGTTTTCCAGGTGTTTTGGATATCCCCATGGTCAGCTGGGTCGTGATGTTGGTTTCCAGACTGTTAGACTACGTAGCCAGTATAGAAGATGAATCCTCAGGTGGGAAAAAGCATCTTGGAGGGAAGGAGCGAGAGAGATCTTTTACAGGTATATGAACTGCACAATCGTCCTCCACATCTGATGAAGTCACCTTTTGTCTGAGACCTACAATTTACATTTTTTTTTGGAAGAAGAAGAAGTAAATTTCAAAGAAAAGAAAAGAAATGCATCATTCATCAGGACTTAATTATGTCATTGACAAATTGTCAATCACCGTTTTATATCTTATGCTGCCCAGATCTCTCTCAGGTTGTATGTTGAAATTTGTACAATTACAATATTCCATTGATCTTTGAATAATAATTTTTTCTTACAGAAGAGTAGGCTGGTTGAAAACCTATTGTAAGCTGGGTCTGAAATTAGCACCCACCACCCACCAAATGCGGGTAAATTGTTGGCAGTGGTGGGTGAAATCATCAGGACACCCGCCACTTTGGCAGACAGTGAAAACGCTACTGATGGGAATAGAGAACCGTAGTCGTCCGCTTTCTCGGCATCTCATGCCTCCATGACTATCGATTCCTCTTATTGATGCTCCGACAGTTACGCTGCACAATGACGCGTACGCACGCTGTATCATGTTTCAGTTTGTTTGAGACCGGAGCCACGGCGGAGAGAAAAAGAAAAGCGCTCAAAAGCATGACGCTACTAAACCTGAGGGGACGCACCCTATTTTCCCTGATAATGCGACACTGTGAACAACAAATCCGTGCTGAAATCAACAGGAGGAGAGTTAGTAACCTTAGCTGTTAGCAGCCGTTGGGCACCACAGTCCTGACTGGCTAAATAGCGGAGATACTAACGTTAAAAGGGGTGCCATTCAGTTATTATTATGAGACGTTCAAAGTCTGCTCAGCAAAATGACCAGTGGGTGAAGGTAAATTAAGATGTGTTCAAATGTAATCTCGTAAAATTGAATTTTTGGCGAAAAACTTGAAAGGAGATGTTTTCACATCAATATAAAATAGATATTAGAGAGGGAATTATGACCTGTTTAACTTCCTAACTTGCCAAGATTGTTTTTTAATCAAAGCAAATTAATCATTTGAATTGTGTTTTTATGCAGCTAACCACTATAGATGACAGTAACAAAGTACAGTACAGTACTGTGTACAGTACCCTCCCTCCCACTGAAAACTAGGGCCACGGTGTAATTTGAACACTGTAATTTACCGTGTATGTAATGTTTTTTATGTAAAATATATGGAACATTGAATGACATCAGATTTAAAATGTTATTTCTTCATTTAGCGCAGATATTTCAAAAGTGGCAGATAAAATTTCTGAGTGGCAGACAAAAAAAAAAATACTTGTCTGCCACAGTGGCAGGAAGTGAAGTGAAAGTTAATTTCAGACCCTGATTGTAAGACTTTCATACACTTCATGTCATTGCAGTGCTTACACTTCAACTATTTATTAATTTCTTTCATCCATCTGGCCTTTCCTGTCTGTCAACAAACTCATTAAATGCCTACTCTTCTTCAGCTGCTTCCAGCAACTGTGTGATTTAATCCAGTGAACTGACGAGTGTTGTTCTCGGTCTGTCCTTCAGGTATTCAGTGGAGCTTCATCAACAACAGCCTTCAGTCTCAGAACTCCAGCAGGTCAGCTAAAGGCAGCAGCAGCCTGGATCGACTCTACTCGCGCAAGATCCGCAAGCAGCTCGTCCACCACAAGCAGGTAAATGTTTCTCATTCCAACACACCTTCAAACCCAGACTCACAAATGTGTTCAGATACAGCGTTGATATATGAACATGTGCATACAAGTCTGGTAAAAAGTCCAATATTAGAAGCCCCAGGAAAATGTTTTTCTCATCAATTGTTTGACTCATTTGCCCTTCTCATGAAGCGGCAGCATGAAATGGGTTGTCTAGAGCGAATGCGTTTTCAGTGCTTATATTTATCATGCCCTTTTTATTGTAGCAGTTAAATCTATTGAAAGCAAAACAGAAAGCTTTGGTTGAGCAGATCGAGAAGGAGAAGATCCAAAGCAACAAAGGCTCCTCCTACAAACTGCTGGTGGAACAGGCCAAGCTCAAACAAGCCACATCCAAGGTGAGCACTTCATCATACACTGCTTGCACTTACAGTATTCTGTATGTTCTTCTCCATGTTTTGTGAGTTGAACGTCAACACAGTTTTAAAAGTATGAAGGCAATTATGCAAATTTGATTCTTAAAGATTGTTTGTTTTTAGTTTTGGCCATCGTTTAGTTTGTCTATTACGATGGGATTTTACCGACCAGGCTGTGGAGAGGTGAAATTAGGCAAATCCTATTGACATAGCTTTCCATGAGGGTAAACAACAAGAGCGGTGAGACGCATCGCAACATCAGAACCACTTATTTGGAGTGGAAACGAAGTGGAATAGTAAATATCACAAATATTTTTAGAATAACAATGGATCCCATCACTTTGTATAATGTCAAGGTGTCACTCGTAGTTAAGAACTGAATTATCAGTCTCCTCTATAGAGCTTTTCAGCTAATTGTTTTGGTTTTACGGCCCCAAACAATACTGTTGCGGTTTTACTCTCACTGCTCTCATTAACCTTGTTTATAGCTCACTGCACACCTCCTGTTAGGCAGCAACAGTTAGCGACTAGCCGGTGACTAGCATAGTGGAGCATTTTGCAGCTAAAGAGACAGATATTTTTCTCAGGAGTTGTTGGAGACCAAAACCAGAGCTAAAAGAGAGAGAATATTGGACTTACATTCATCAGGTGGACGCAAACACGACTCCATATAAATTAAAATGTATTACCCAGACTGCCTGACTGTGGTAAATGGTAAATAGACTTGCATTTATATAGCGCTTTTCTTGTCTTCCGTCCACTCAAAGCGCTTTACACTACATGTCAGCATTCACCCATTCACACACACATTCATACACTGATGGCAGAGGCTGCCATGCAAAGGTGCCAACCTGCCCATCAGGATCTGATCTAAATACTCTTTCACAGCAGTGGGCAGAAAAGTGAAGCCATTGCGGAAGTGCCTTAAACTTGCCTTCTCTCTAACAGCCAGCAGGGGGCGACTCCTCTGGTTGCTAAAAGAAGTCTGATTGTATAGAAGTCTTTGAGAAAATGAGCTTACTTCTCACTTGATTTATTACCTCAGTAAACATTGTAAACATGAGTTTATGGTTTCAATCGCTAGTTTCAAGTCTTCTTCAATACAGCATGATGTTCATTTAGTAAATTATGGTCCCATTTAGAGTCAAATAGACCATGAAGCAGGGGATGCTTTAGGGCGGGGCTACCTTGTGATTGACAGGTCGCTACCACGGCGTTGTCCGGTCTGGGAGCTGTCAGTGTTTTCGTCTTTCAAATTTAACCCTTTCACAGTGTGTTTTCAGTTCATGGAAGTTAATATTAACATTTTGGTCGCCTAAAAAAATGTCTTATTCAGCGCTCGGTTGTACTTAGCTCCACCCTCTGGTGTCACTTCAAATCCAAGATGGCGACGGTCAAAATGCTGAACTCGAGGCTTCAAAAACCGTGGTCCACAAACTAATGAGTGACGTCACGGTGACTACGTGCACTTCTCATGTACAGTCTATGATTGACATTCAAATCGGGGGTTTCAGTATCTTGCCCAGGGACGCTCGACGTGCGGACTGGAGGAGCCGCGGATTGAACTACCGACCTTCTGATTAGCGGGCAACCCGCTCTACATCTGAGCCACAGCCGCCCCATGATAGACTTTCATTAGATTTTACAGACCTACTTGTTAGTTTAATTTTGATCTACCATAGCTCACTAAAGTAAGGTACTGTAGTGGACTCTAAGGACATAATTCACCATAATCGGTGGTTCAACACGAGCAGTTTCGTTGTGTGTCTTTTCATGTGTTGTTTTTCCTTCACACTGACACAGTGACGTTGGTCCCTTAGAAGCGTCAGTGTGTTTCCACGGTAACGCAGTTTCAGTTAGCTGAGTAACGTCTTTTACGGCTGTTTTTTAGTGATAGTATCGTATAGTCAAAGATAGAAGTTGTTCGTCTCTACTTTCCTGCAACTTCTACAGTGCAATGGTAACAATGCAACGGATAGCTACTGCCATTTTGGGTCTGTTAAAGGAACCCTTTTGGGAAATAGATTTATGTGCTTTCATCCACGAGTGAGATGAGAAGATCAGTACCGCTGTCATGTCTGTGCGTTAATGGAGCAACAGCTGGGTGTCTTCCACTCTTTATGCTGAGATAAGTTAATCTACTGGGGCTGCTTTGATGCTGATGCTCCTCTAATACAGTATATGAATGTCTCCTAATTGCGTGTTTGCCCCGCCTCTCTCTTTCAGCACTTTAAAGACCTGATCCGTCTGCGGCGGACGGCCGAATGGCCCCGCTCCACGTTGGACACCGAGTCCACGACAACCAAAGAAGCCCCAGAGGTAGAACCTCTGCCCTTCACGCTGTCCCACGAACGCTGCATCTCCGTGGTGCAGAAGCTGGCCCTTTTCCTCCTCTCCATGGACTTCACCTGCCATGCCGACCTGCTGCTCTTCGTATGCAAGGTATCAATCTTAGCACTGGTGTACGGGCTCGTTAAATTCAGTAATCTGCATATACCCATAATAACTACTTTTTAATCCCAACAGGTCCTCGCTAGGATAGCCAACGCCACAAGACCCACAATCCATTTGTGCGAGGTGGTGTCCGAGCATCAGCTCGAGCGTCTGCTGCTCCTCCTCGTGGGGACCGACTTTAACCGGGGGGACATCTCCTGGGGGGGCGCCTGGGCACAGTATTCCCTCACGTGTATGCTACAGGACATCTTAGCAGGTATTTTTTGTTTGGCGTCACCGTCTCTGTTGTGACTTGATAAACAGTCGGTGTGTTTGTATGTCTGAGGTTTTTGAATGACTGGTGTTTGATGAAAAATATTTAGTCGTCTGACACAAATTGTTGTTAGAGTTTCAGTCTGGCTGTAGAGCAGCATAAACTACTGAACTTCTCTTATTCATCTTTTTGAGGGTTAGACAAAAGCTCTATGTGTGTGTGTGTGTGTGCGTGTGTTGATGTAGTTTTGGTTATTATTAGTCATGCTAGCGTTGAGAGGATAGCAATGTCAGTCCACCACTTTCCAAACTGAATATCTCAACAGTCACAGGATGTATTGCCGTGGCATTTTATACACATATTCAAGTCCACTTTGAGGATAAATTTGAATGATTTTGGTGATCCCCTGGCTTCTCCTCTAGCGCCACAGTGAGGTTCACATTCTTAGTTTTTACAGAAATATCTCAGCAACTATCGCCTTGAAATGTGGTACACACATTCCTGGTGCCCTGCGAATGAACTGTATCAACTCGTGATCCTTTTTCTAAGGACTTTATCTAGAGTCATCATCAGTTCAAATACCATAAATACTTGATAAACATCAACATGTTAGCATCGTCATTTTGAGCATGTATGCAGCACTGTTCTTTATTTGCTCTTCACTCACCACGAGGCAAAGCGCAGAGCAGAGTATGTCATCAGACAAAGTGCGCAAGGAACGCCATTCAGTGTTTCTAGGCAACAACAAAGACGGTTGCAGCTGTTATCTCTATTGGTTGGGCTTTAAAAGGTCAGCGGCAAACTGGGTAAAAGTTGAAACAATTTGAACTTTGAGCGCAATGCTCAATGGCAGTTTCGAGCTGTGGGAAATTTTTTATTTTTGATCAGCAACTCTAACGCTAATCATGTGAGGGCGGCTTAAGTACATTCTCACGTACAGATACAACCTGTATCAGGGTTTTACAAAATGCTTCAGCATAATATTTTCATGATCTGATCATCATGATATGATAACAATCATTAAAAGTGCTCCGTGTGGGAAGCACACTCCCTCACACACATCAAATATGATAGCTGAAACAGCTGATTTCAGGCTGCAGTACAACCGCCTCCGCTCCCATAATCACTGCTCTGCCTGGTTTCCACGCATAGTGTTACGAGTCAGCCCCACGGTCGCTACGTCATCGGATCTGCCTGGGCCCCATCGCGGAGGATCTTAGGGCCATGTTGCATCTGAATGTTCACACTTCAACACGTTATCCCTTTTAATTGTTCCAACACCAACATTAACTTTGATGTTGTCCCAGGTGAACTGCTGTCTCCGGGCTCTCTGGACGTTATGGATGAGGTGGTGGTGGGCGAGGAGACCGGGGCATCGTCCTCCTCAGCGGGGGCCGATTCGGACGACTCCCTACCCCAGCCGACGCCCATCCCCCTGGTAGAGAGCATTGATGAGGCCCTGGTGCCTGATATCATCGCAGGTACTACTGGGAACCTGTCGTGGTTAGCCCTGTCCATTCTCCACACTTCCCACAACACCACACTGATGTTGATATGATATGATATGATATGTGTGTGGTAAAACATTCTCTTTTTTTTTTCATAGCTGCATGTTTACTGTTTTTCTCCACAGTATAGTTTTATGTTTATTTTTAATATTGTTGTATTAGTTCTGCCTTTTGGAGTGGGAGTTGAAACATGTCGATTCAGAGCCATTTGGGGCAATTTGTCATTTGAAGTAGTAGTGTTATGATGACTTCTGTGTTCTCATACAGGAACACTGAATTTGGTCATTACTGTATCTTGTGTCTGGACCCTCAAGTAGAGGACTAGAGGAGCTAACGTCTCGATCGGCATTAAAATTGCCCAGTAGCAGCGTTCTAAAGAAAGAGTTTCTCCTGCCTGTATGTTTTCCTAGTGTGCTTGCTCGGCAATATTAAGGCTGTTTTCATTATCCAAAGGTGCTCCACCTCTGTCATCTTTGGAAAAAGATAAAGACATAGACTTTGACTTGCTACAAGACCTGATGGATGTTGATATTGATCCTTTAGATATTGATTTGGAAAAAGATCCACTTGCTGCCAAAGTGTTTAAGGTATGTTTGATTATGACCTCCTATTCTTCTCTTTTATTCTCTGTATTTACAGTAAAGTCGTAGAAAATAAATGAACAGAAATGAAATTCTGAAGTGAGAATATTGCAAGATAGTTGTGTGTTTACAGGAAAAAAGTTGTAACATATTCAGGAAGAAAGTTGTAATTTATCAGAATTGATCAGAAAAATGTTAATATTTTCAGAAAAGAAAAGTCATAATCTCTTTTCCCTCCTTCTCATGTCCGTCCTCAGCCTATAAGCAGCACCTGGTATGACTACTGGGGCGCTGACTATGGCACGTACGGGTACAACCCGTACATTGGAGGGGTTGGTATCCCAGTCTCCAAACCTCCAGTTGCTGCTGAAAAGCCCGGGTCACAGAGTCTGTCGGTCTCCGTGTCACAGGGTGAGTGAATGCTGGATTTTGAGGCTAGTCTTGACTTCTCTAAATAAACGTTATGATGTCTTTGACCTTTTGTCTCTGTGTGTGTCACAGCACTGGATGCCCGGCTAGAAGTGGGCCTGGAGCAGCAGGCTGAGCTGATGCTCAAAATGATGGCGACTCTACAGGCCGACTCAATTCTACAGGCCCTCACTTCGAGCTCATCTACAGGTAACCACATCAACTAACAACACCAGAGAAAGCAGGATATGGTTGTTTCACTGCTTATCAATAGAGACCAAACCTTATTTTCAGTTTCTATTGACAGACTACATGTACTGTATATGTATCATGGCTGTAAGATTTGCTTGGTGTTTGGCTTTCAGTGAGCCAGGCCTCCAATGGGACCGATGACTCCCTGCTGAGGGCTCTCCATGGAGGAGGCTCTCCTCCAGCCGGCAGCCTGATGATCCAGCCCTCGTCCATCCCCATGTTGAGTGCCTGCTTTAACAAGCTCTTCTCCCTGCTGCAGGTCCACCACGTACAGGTCGGCACACACAAATGTAAAACATGAATTACAGCTCAATTGCTAATATGAAAGCCGCAAGCAGCAACGAGCGGGTTTCAGGCTTCACAAAGTCACTTCAGTTAGTTTAATTCTGTCTAAAGGAGGAGTAATTGCACACTCAAAGTCCCGCCAGTCATATTTCTTGGGAAGCATTTTGTTTAATGTTTCAACAGCTTCATAAAAATATCCAGCAAGTTTGGCAATGTTTGGACAAACTGTCATTGATTTATGGCTAAATTTGCACCAGGCCCATGCACATTTTGAACTGATGGTGCCCCCTACTGAGCGATTTCAAAATAGTTTTACACACGTGGTTCAACATTGGTATGAAACATATCCTGTGACTTTTGTAATGATTGGACAAACATTTTTTTTGATTTATAGTCTGATTTGTGTTATGTCACACCCATTCTTTGCATTTGACATTTTCAGTGTATGTTTCAGGTACTCTTGTGGACATATCCTCCAAGTTTTGTAATGATTGGCCAAACGGTTGTTGACTTAAGTCTGTTTATGTGTAATAATAATAATAAACTGCACTAAAATATAGGTTATAACCTAAAAATGTTTTACTTATTCAACAAAATATAGTCTGTTTCATTAGACATGTGGATGTCTTTTCACCTGCAAATCAAGTTCATAATAACCAATCATAATAATAACCAATCCTAAACAATTTCATACGAGAGTTTTGAGATTGAACAACTTCTGCATTTACTCAGGATACCTTGTAAACTCAACTCAGTGTAATTTTAAGTATAACAGAAACCTTTTTCTTCTCTCTCAGCTGGAGTCCCTGCTGCAGCTGTGGTTAACACTCAGTCTCAACACATGTTCTAGCGGCAGTGAAGAAAGCGGATCAGACATCTTCATGTTCAACGCCGCGCGAGTGCCCACCATCCCACTCAACCAAGGTCAGGATTCCACCACACTGTCGGTCCTTCTCAACACCTCCCACCTCCAGATATGTGAATGAAAATGGGTTCTATGGGTACCCACGAGTCTCCCCTTTACAGACATGCCCACTTTATGATAATCACATGCAGTTTGGGGCAAGTCATAGTCAAGTCAGCACACTGACACACTGACAGCTGTTGTTGCCTGTTGGGCTGCAGTTTGCCATGTTATGATTTGAGCATATTTTTTATGCTAAATGCAG
>CAKALU010066754.1:10513-55791 GCA_916700995.1 Hozukius guyotensis
AGCAAAAATAAATACATATATTTAAAAATTCATAAAAATGAATACATAAATAAATAAAAGTGGAAATTAAACAGGAGTAAGTAAATAAGGTAATTAATACAAAGATACATAAATATAAAAGCAACTTAAAACAGAAATATCAATTTATGTCACATTTTATAAATTAATTAATGACTACATTTATTTAATATTATATTTATTTATCATATTTATTTATTTATCAAGTCATTTATTTATTTATTTATTTTTTATTTTATTTGTTGTTTATTTCGACTTTCCTTTTGTTATCTATGCTTATTTTTTTGTAAGCTTAAATGCTGCTCTCCAGTAGTTAGTATGGACGGAGATTATTTCTAAAACGTTGCTAATACAGTTGTGCGTACAGAGATTGTTTTCATTTAGCTTTATTGTGGATGTAGCCTCGTTCATCTCCACCTCCACCTCTCTCTCTCTCCCACAGCGTCGTCTTGGCGACGCGGCGAAGAAGGCCATCAGTAAGCTGCAAGTTCGCACCATCAGAAAAGGCGACCAGGAGACGGAGGCCGACTTCGACAACTGTGCCGTCTGCATCGAGGGCTACAAGCCCAACGACGTGGTCCGCATACTGCCCTGCAGGTAAACACACACACGGATATGGAAAGAGAGTTTCCACCACAGGAACCTTTTGAAGATAGTCGCAGGTGTAAAATAATCCCTACAAGTACTTTCTGATGGTTTCCAAAGAAATGGAGTTTATTACCAGGTGGTGTTTTATTTTTTTTACTTGACTCTAAAATCAGCTTCAAAGTAAAGATTCTCTCATTTAATAATGTTGTTTAAAACAAAACTATTACAGAAGCTATCTTGTTTTCCTTTGTTGTCATGTGATCACAAAGTATGGAGTCATAGGAGTGCCATAAAAAAGAATAAATCTGTAAAATAATAAGAAAATAAATGTTGAAATATAAAGAGGAATAACTAAGTAATTAAATAAATTTAATTTACATTTCTAATATATAAATATATACAGAAATAAATGAACAAACAAATGAAGTGAAAGTAAAATGAAAATGCTTATAATTATTGTTTTATATTTTGTTATTTGGCTTTATATTTTCACATTTATTGATTCTTTTATTTTTATATTTCCACATTTGTATTTACTTAATCTTTTATTTATATCTCTTTATATTTCCACTTTTTTTTTTTTACTTATTTATTTCTCTTTATATTTTCACATGTTTTGTTTACTTATTATTTGATTTATTTTTCTTTATATTTTCACATGATTTATTTGATTTATTTCTCTTTAAATTTTCATGTTTTATTTACTTATTATTTGATTTATTTCTCTTTATATTTTCACATGATTTATTTGATTTATTTTTCTATATTTTCACATGTATTATTTACTTATTTGATTTATTTCTCTTTATATTTTCATGTTTTATTTACTTATTATTTGATTTATTTCTCTTTACATTTCCACCTTTTTTTATTTACTTAGTTATTCTTTTATTTATTCCTTTGAATATGTCCAAATTTTTTTCATATTTTTTACAGATTTATTCTTTTTTATGACGCTCCTATAACTCCATAAGGAAGAAGCTGTTCAGAGTTCAACTTAGGACAAACTGTTTCAGAGAAAAATATTTTCGGGTTGAGACCACAATGACGTGGCTTGTTATGTTTTTTATGAGATCATGAAATGAGATTATAAAATTATAAAAAAGCATCCATTGCGTTGTGTAACGGCACAAAACGAAAGCAGCTGTGAACCCGATTCTCCTGCAGCAGGTTTTTCTAACGTGTTGCAGATAAACCGCAGAAATAACTGTGTTGTTCTTCTTTGCAGACACTTGTTCCATAAGAGCTGCGTGGATCCGTGGCTGCTGGATCATCGCACGTGTCCCATGTGCAAGATGAACATCCTCAAAGCCCTGGGCATCGCTGTGAGTCCGACAGGCTTCAACAAGATCCACTGGATTCGTTTTTTAACTTGTATTTATGCAGGAAAATGGTCGGATATGTAGCCACGAAAACTGAGGATGTATTTATAGTTCCAACTTGTGCAATTAACTCAAACATGTAGACAGAATGAACGTAGTCTGAGTGCTTTAGCATCAAGATAATACTCTCTCCCCTGCAGCTGAACGCCGACTGCCTGGACGACCTGCCGCTGGACTACGACCTGGCCCTGGGCGGCGTGGGCGGCGTGGGAGTGGGTGGAGTCGGGGCCCTGGCCCTGGAGGCCGTGGTGTCCGGGGCGTCCAGCGACGGCACGCTGAGCGAGGGCGGCTCCTCCGTGGTGCTGGACCCCGGCGTGAGACGGGTGGGACTCCCTCAGGACTACCAGGACCCCGACACCCTGAGAGACAGCCCAGTGACGGCCACCACCGACACACACACAGGTAACACACACTCTCACTGGATGTATAAGTGGTGTTATACTGACACCCGGTGGTGCTGCTGCTACATAACACTGTTTCTGGTGTTGCAGTTAAATAACTTGTTTCTTGCTTCCTTCATATGTTGCATGTTTTTCCTGCTAAAACAGGTTTTTTGGGGTGAAGCAGGTACGAATGAAGGAAAGTATGGAGTCACACATGTAGGAGCACAAAAGAATAAATATGTAAAATAATAAAGAAATAATAATAAAGTAAATAAATGTGGAAATATAAAGAAAATAAATAAGTTGAAATGTAAAGACAAATAAATAACAGAAGAAATAATTAATTATTTAAAAAAAAAACATTAAAATATTTTTATTTAGAGTAATTTATATGCAAAAAAATGAATATATATTTCTAATATATACAGAAATAATGAAAAAATAAATTTGAAAATAAGTGAAATTGCTTATAATTATTCTCATCTATTTTGCTATTTTTCTTTATATTTCCACATTTATTTACTTACTTTTTGTTTTATTTATTTCTCCCTATATTTCCATATGTATTTGTTCTTTTATTTTTATATTTCCTTATTTTTATTTACTTATTTGTTTCTCTTTATATTTCCACATTTTCTATTTACTTAGTTATTTTCTATTATTTATTTCTCTTTACATTTCCACATTTATTTATTTTATTTTTTTATTTTTATATTTACACATTTATTTGTTCTTTTATTTCTCTTTATATTTCCACATTTTTTATTTACCTATTTATTCTATAAAAAAAAAATCTGTATTTTAGTTTATATTTATTCTTTAGTTCCTGAAATGAAAGTACTGAACTCCGGTTTATAATATCCAATAATTTCTTATTTCCACAGTTTATCCACTTCGCAGTGAAGTTGGGCGTTTTTAATAGTTATTGATGGGTTCATTTAGTATTTATTTTTTTATTTTTTCCAAGCATTTAATGTTCTATTAATATACAGAATTTACTGTTTTAATGTTTTGCTTGGAGAAAAGAGCGAGAAGTAAACTATTAGGTTGTAACTGATGATTTTTGGTTAAAATACACAAAACTGAAATGCATACAAGACAGCACAAGACCTTCCTCTTCAGGCAGTCTCTGTTGGTTGTTTACAAACCACGCCAGAGTTCAGTTGAACCGAAACAAAAAGGTTGGAGCTGAAAGCTAAAAGGCAAACATTATGTATTTGTTCCACATGTTTGTGGAACTGTGAGATTTGTTTGTTAAATTAAGACAAAAATAACAGAAGTCTTGTTTGGGATGAAAGTCTAAAGTCTAACCCCGTCTTCCCTATTCCAGGTGAGCTCCAGCCGATGGCGAGCAGCGCCTCGGTGGCGTCCTTGGTCATCACCGTGGAAACGGGTCTCTCAGACGAGGAGGGGTCCGTGGACCAGTCTCAGCTGGTGGACAAGTCCTGAGACGAGCCAAAGCCACAAACGGACTCAAATCAGGTTCCGATTTTTAACGAGAGAACGACCTGACTGAAACCAGAACCTTGACTGCACTAGACTGAGAGCGACCCCGGGACCTGGTTCTGGTTTTGACTGGCTCCAATTTGGATGGAAGCTAAAACCCAGAACCAGGTTTTTTTTTTTCTCTTTGGACCTATGTGATACAGAACGTAAACCAAACCAACTCGTCTGGACTCCAGGTGGACTGGAGCCGAGCTAGAAGCAGGTCTAGACTCTGACGGGTTTAGTTGGATAAACGTGTGAGTGTGTTGGTTTTCATCTGGACCCAACGGACCTGGACCCAACGGACCTGGACCCAACGGACCTGGTTTGGCTTCATTGTTAGTCTCCTCCTGGACTCTTGGCAAGGCTGGACCTAACCTGGTCTAACATGGGTGTCATCCAGCATGGTTACCTGGATCTTACCCCCCGGTTCTCCTCGGTTCAACCGGGTGTTTATCCAACGTTAAACTGGGATATAACTCGGTCTACCTGTCTGTCGTCGCCACGTCTTAATCGACCCATTTTCTGGTCCCACCCATCTGTCATTAATCCACGGTGACAGGAAGTTCAAATCCAGTCCTTCATTTCAAATATTGTCGACCTTGTCGCCACATTCGTCTCCTGACTTGACGGACCTTCGAAAGGTCGGATGGGATTCAAACTCCAGGACGTAGAAACTGAGAAAGTCGGCTTGCCTAAAGACGATTGGAAAGGTCTCTCCGTCGTCAGCAAATCAGAAGGATCTTTGAAGAATGCTTCCAAACACATCTGATCTAGATTTACCTGCGTACTTCAGTAAGGAGTACTCTTTGTGGAATATTCTGCTACGTGGTTTTTCCAGGTAAGAAAACAAAACCTGATGGAACTGCTCACTTCCTGTCCGGGTCTCGGAAGATTGAATCCCTTTTGATTGGCCTGCCGACACGCCAGGTTTCTCGATGCGTCTGCGGTGTCTGATTTAAATTTTTTTGGAAAGGAACTCTTTTATTTTTGAGAGGACACACCAGCTACTCTGGGCGGTGGATTGGTGTTTCTTTCTCTCGTGTCGTGGCAGTATTACAGCGACAGTTTGACTGAACAGCAACTACACACAGTATTTTTTATTTCTCTTCTTTTTGCCTGTCAGTATAATTCAAGGCTCCTTTTATCTTTACAGTCCAGTAGTACTGGCAGTATTTGGTTTCTGTCTTCGGCTGTGGTTCCAAAAAGGGTTCCTATGGGCGTCTGGGTGACTGTTTGCAGGGTTGTACAGAATATTATAAAGGTGTGAGAGAGGTTGATAAAATGGTATTTGTAAAGCACAGATGGAAATAGGTAAAAGGTATGAATCTCGGGTCTTAACGTTGGATGATGGAGGAGAGTTTTCAGCTGCCCCACCATCTGTTCTCCTCAATAGTTTCTCTATTTACACCATTTTAAAAAGCGTCCGTAACGCCGGGGCAGATGCTTCATGTTTTTATTGATTTTGTACATTTTGTTAATTCACACTTTTAATCGGCCTTTCTTTTATAACAATCGACCGACCTCGACGCGGAGCTCACACTAGAGGTGATTGAAACTCCCCGTTGGGTTTTTTCCATTGACGATCATGTCCTCAACAATGTTGACAAAAACAGAGAAAGGCAGCGTTAAGGCCTTTACACACTGGGGGGGGGGCGTGACCAATAAACCACAAATTTACCGGCAGCGATGCCAATTTGCAAAACTTTTTCAATAAAGGGTTCAAATAGATTTGCGTAGGCAGACGACCGACTACCTATAGGATCCTATGGGGAATGGGAATGTGACGTCACCGACAGCAATTCGGCCATTCTTGGGGGATAAAAGTTAAGAGCGCCATCCGATTGCTGTTTACGGCAAGTGTCAAAAGAACTACAGTCAGACACAAAGGTAGGCTTACGTTACGGGTTTCATTTTGCAAGATACCGGTAGATTGATTATGCCGTATTAGCCAACGTTTTCTTAGTATTCGTTAGTTAGCACAACATGAGCTGGCTTATCTTTGTCCGGATGATTGTGTAGTTGGCATTTGGCTCGTAGATCTTAATGTCATATACCCACCCGTTTGTAAGTTGATCATCGGTCATTGCCCCTTTGTCTCTGTCAGCTTCTCTTTATATGGGCATTTGTCTTTCGCACATACTTTATACATTTCTGATGATGAACGATGAATAGACCGGTGACAGATAACGATACCGTAGCTCCGTACGCTACCCTACGTACGCGTCCCAGAACGATTTCCATTCTCTATCGAGCCAGAGCAGCGTCTGGCAGTCTGTCTGAGGTAAACTGTGTAGCCTAAACTACTGTAAGCTATTTTCCTTTAAGCGAAATGCTCCGAGTGAATTTGCCTCTGGTAAAGAAGTTATTTAGTGTATATGTCTAGGGCTTTTATTGTGAAAGGTAAGAACAGAAGAAGTGGCTCTGGGTTGAAAGGAGTAATAAAGTTAGCCATCTTGGTTCAGACTGTACGCTATACTGTACGTATTGAATACGTCCGTGATTGGTTGATGCCGTTATTTGCGGTGCGAAAAATCAACGTACTGTTTCTCATTCCAAAAACAACTTTTTATGTATGTAATATTCAGGTTCCGTGTGAAAGTACTCGTGATAAAAACAGTTCGAGAAATATATTGACGCCCACAAGAAAAGCCCCCCCGGTGTGTAAAGGCCTTTACTCGTCTGATTCGACTATGAATGGAAAGTAAGAAGCTGCTCTGCATGGCAGCAAAGTTCAGTTTTATGTCACCGCAGTTTCAGTCAAGACGACAGTTTGAGCCACAGCGTGTAAAACACTACTTCAGTAATATCTAAAATATCGGACCGTAGAACCAACCATAATTTTGGACATACCAGAAATTCATCCGAACGTCTGACAGCCAGATCGTTAACAGCTCACCATTTAATCGGACGAGGTAATCTACGAGTTGGGGTGACCAATTTTACCCCAAATTGGTCACCCAAACTCTTACAATTGGTCACCCCAATTCTTACAATTAGTCACCCCAACTCTCACAATTGGTCACCCCAACTCTCACAATTAGTCACCCCAATTCTTACAATTAGTCACCCCAACTCTCACAATTGGTCACCCCAACTCTTACAATTAGTCACCCCAACTCTTACAATTGGTCACCCCAATTCTGCGAGTCTGGGGTGACCAATTTGGGGTTTAATCCATACAGTGTCTGCCTGGCTGAAGGTAGAGAATGGAAAGACTTCCATCGTGGCCGTCTGTCCTGAGTGGTAACGTTCGGTAAGCGTTGAAAGGCCATGTAGGAACCCTGTCTATAGTTTTGTTTTACTGTCCGTCCGTCCGTCCGTCTGCCTGACCACACGTGTCCATTACCACGGCCTCACGCTGCCTTTTTAAAAACCACCTTTTACCTTTAACCCTGACAATCAAGACAATCTCTTTCACTTGCTAGTCCGGGGGATCTTTTTCTCTGAACTTCAGCAAACCTAAGAGGTGCTTTTTCAAACCCTCCGTCTGTCACACCAACAACCAGGTGTTAGCTGCCATCAACCATTTCCAGAGTTTAAATTTAAACAAGCTGTGAAAGACGACAGAAAGACGGTAACGCATTCAGAGCTGAGTAGACGCTGAGCATGTAAATATAAAAATGTATATTCCACACGTTCACTACGACCATCGCTGTCGGTTTGCCAAACTGGTGTTCAGACTGCGTAGGCGCTGCGGTCGCGTTGTGGTGTCGTTGCCGCCGCCGCCGCCAAGAGAGATAAAGATTGTCGTCTATTTTGATACCAGAGGAGACGTTTATTTTTGTAACGAAGACACCCAGCAGCAAAGACTGATTTCCCCTCGTCACCCCACGGCCTGGTGATTCTCAATGTGATTGAGTATTGATCAGGCAGATTTAAGTGTTGATTATTTGTGTAATTGTAAATACAAACAGTGCGCAAAGGACCTTGATGATATGACTCTAAACTATTGTCTGTAAACATTGGGGATGTGATTGTTGATGACTGAACAGGAGTAAAAAACCTGGAGAACCAATGAATTGTATTCAAGACTTGCAGTAAATTTAAGCAAAGCAAAGCCAATCGTGCAACAAGCCTCCAAAATAAGGAAAAACCATCAGATGACATTGTATTTACCGTTCACCTGTAAGTATGAAGAATTATTAGAAAAATTAAGAATTCAAATTGGTACCAAATTTCAAGAGTAAGAAGCAGTACTTGTGTTGTTGTTTCCAGTCAAACCAATACCCTAAAGGGATAGTTTTGGTGTTTTTAAGCGGGGTTATATGAGGTACTTATCCATAGTATCCATAGACAGGAGGAGCTTATGTGTACGCTATATTTAGAATATATTTACCGCTTTACCTTGTCGTCAGACAGCCCTTTCTGACGGGGAACAGAAGCCGTTGTATCCATCTATGCTCTTGCCAACGCCACCAGACTCCATTGAAAAAAACTGCAATTTTACCTCGCAGAACTCAGAAGTTGCTGTTCCACCACTGCCTCCATTGGTTAGTCTGTTTGTGGTATTGTATGACTTTGGTGTTTTAAAGGGTTAATTCGGATTCACCAAAGTCACACAATACCACAAACAGACTAACTGGTCGATGCAGTGGTAGACCAGCAACTCCTCTGCTCTGCGAGGTAAAATTACTGTTTTTTTCAATGGGGTCTGGTTGTTTTTGCAAAAGCAAAGATAACGGCTTCAGTTCCCCGTCGTAAACATACGAAAAAACATCAGACGACCTGATTGGATTTGTAGTTACCACTCAACTATAACTAGTACTATGCTCTTGCCAAAGCAACCAGACTCCATTGGGGAAAAAAACTGTAATTTTACCTCGCAGAACACGGGAGTTTCTGGTCTACCGCTGCCTCAATCAGTTAGTTAGTAGTATTATGTGACTTCTGTGAATCCGAACTAACCCTTTAAAACAGCAAAGTCACACAATCACACAAACGAACTAACCGATCAAGGCAGTAGTAGACCAGCAACTTCCATGTTCTGCGAGGTCAAATTACTGTTTTTTTCAATGGAGTCTGGTTGTTTTTGCAAAAGCATAGATAACGGCTTCAGTTCCCCGTCGTAAACATAGACCGTAACGCTACACAGCGTCTCACAGCGAGATAAACCGGCAAAAATATTCTTAATAGTGTACACTTAAACTGGTATTGATTTATTTTTTTAGGTGAACCTAAAACACGTTTGCATATCCAAACTGGGGCCATGCCGACCATCATCTACTGTAGGTAATACACTAACTCATACAACCCCATTTCAAAACACCTAAACTATCCCTTTAATTTTCTCTCAGAAGCCTGGACGACTTTAAGTATAGTTTCTTCCTACTTTGCTTCATATTCTCTCCTCACAGTTCAGTCAGTTACCAAGTAAATAAACAAACACTAGTTAATTTAAAACACTAGTAGACTGGTGGAGAACGAATTTGCTGTAATATATAAAGATGATGGATTTTTCTGCCTTGTCTTGAATCAGTGAATAATGTTTTAATTCAAGTTTCTTCCTTTGTGTTGTAAGCTTTATTTTCAAGGACTTTTTTTTTTTTTTTTTTATCTGAGTATCATGTTTAATTTTCACATTTGCACTGTTTCATTCTCTTACTTTGTTTTTTAATGTGACTGCACTTCTGCTGCTGCAGTCGTGAAAGTGAATCGATCCATTTCTCTTGTTCTTCTAGTCGAGACTGAGGCTGCGGTGGCATGTTGGTCCCCCTTTTAATGCTCGAAATGTGTCCGCTCCATAGCAACAAGTATTGAAATTTGTAATATTTGGGATTTGTGTGCTTATTCCTTTGATTGATTTTTAAAGTTTTGCCAATATTTTATTTAAGTTTTGTAGAAAAAGTTATATTTTTTAAAGCAAAACTGCACCAAAACTAATCTCTAGCCTCACATCAGCTCTAATATTGAATAATTTCGAACGATACCCTTCAATAATACAGGACTACAGGCCAATGATGGACCTTTGACAGGCGAGTTAAGTATTTCCTCTCTTCCTTTATAATTTTAACGAGTTAACAAACCATAACTGATTGGAAAACTTTAGCATTATATTAAAAGTTTTATGATAAATGGAGCCGTTCTCTTTGCATCTTTTCGTAAATGTTCATCGCTGTTGTCTTCAAATAAAAGTTGAAGGGAGCTGGAAAACCTTAAAGAGTCACACAATAACACAAACAAACTAACCGATCGATCGATGCAGCGGTAGACCAGCAACTCCTGTGTTCTGAGAGGTAAAATTACTGTTTTTCTGAATGGAGTCTGGTGGCTTTGAAGAACAGGAAACGGGGAACTGAAGCCGTTATATCGCTCTCTTCAAAGCCACCAGTCTCCATTCACAAAAACAGCAATTTTACCTCGCAGAATGTGGGAATATTCATACAACCCAACTTCAAAAGCTGCAGCGTTAGACCAGCAACGCCCATGTTCTGAGACGTAAAATTACTGTTTTTGGGAATGGAGTCTGGTGGCTTAGAGACGGAGTATACGCAACACGGAACTAAAGCCAATATATCGCTCTCTTCACAGCCACCAGACTCCATTCACAAAAACAGCAATTTTAGAAAGTGGGAGTAAACATACAACCCCACTTCAAAAAAATCCGAACTAACCCTTTCAATTATTTCCAAACTTAGCGCAGCTAACGTTGACTCAACTAGTACTAGCGTTCACATTGTTCATAACGTTATCGATTAGCTTTTTGCTAATTGCTGAGTGGGCGTTTACATTTTTAAAAAAGGTTATTTTTTCTGTTGTTTTTGTTCACTTTTGGCATTAAATATGACGACCAAAATTCAGCCGTAGACTTTCCTGTTTTGTAGGGCATAACTTCAAAAACATGATTCAACAAAGAAATTGAAGAACTTATCTTGTAACTATGACTTTTCAATCCTCTTAAATATGACGATCTTGTAATTATGAGATACAAAGTCATAAATATGATAATTTTAAATCATAATTAGAAGATATAACGTCTTTTCTATATTGATATTTTTTTTAAATCCCTTCCAAAATATAATTTTTCACGACGCTAATGTGTTAAAAAGGGGACCGTCGTGTCACTGCCAGTAATGACGTCTGATTGGTTGTTTGTTCTTCCTGTTCCCGCCCCTCCTCGCAGCCCATTGGCTGTTTCCCCTGGATGCTGTGTTCTGATTGGTTGCTCGGCCTCTTTTTGTTGATGCACTTTAATTCTGTTTCTCTGGAAGGTTCTGGAAAAAGTCTCTTTAGGTTTTGACTTTTCTGTTTTTCCTTTCGACTCCGTCTCTGTTTATTGCTTTTTAAATTTTTTTTAAATTTTGTTTTAGTCTTTCCTGTGTTAGTTCCAAGTTTTGGAAATGTATGGGATTGTTTTGTGCGATAACATTTGGTGAATTGGATTGAGAAAGTATCTGGGAAATGTTTCCTGATCCATATGAAACTACAATGTATTTGTAGACTGCCATATATTTTGCCATATATTGTAATTTTGTTTTGTAGTTTCTGATTTCTCTCCTGAAGCAGGTGAATCCTGAGCCACGTAATCCCGCTGGGATTACACATTTTAACCTTATAAATTTCTGCCAACTGGTCATGAAAGCAGCGTCAGTGTTTAATCTCAAGCAAATAAAAAGCGAAACCAGTATTTCAGATCCTTCCAGAGAGACGGTGAAAGTCGAGGCGATCCGATGCGTCTGTAGCCGTGTTTAACCCCTCTGCTACCGTGACAACAGGGCGTGAAGTGGTGTCGTGTGTTTCTACGATATTAATTGTTTAACAGAGCGTCCGTTTGTGTGGTTGTCCTGTGCACGCAAACACAAAACGTTACCTACATACACACGTGTAAATACAAGGCGGCGTGACGCCATGTTGTTTCTGTGTTTTAAGTTGTTGCACGTGTTCTGATTCAGGACAGAATTTAAATAAAATTTTAATGCAAGTTTTTGTTTATATTCCAGCCTGGTGTTTGTGTGTTGTCTTTAAAAACAAAAAACAGGGAGATTTTTCAGGAATATTATTGCTTGTTTTCCTAGTTTAATTAATAGTTAAACCGCCTACATATGAAGGCACGGTCACCCATGCGAGAAATTAACATTCACCTCCCGTTCACTCCAATTCTATGCTACCACGGAGTATTAGGGCCACATTGAGGAAAAAAAATTAATCTGAGATTTAGAGAAAAAAGTCGTAATATTATGAGAATAAAGTCAGAAGTTTTTCTCGTAATATTACGACTTTTTTTCTCGTAAAGTTATGACTTTATTCTCGTAATAAGATTTTTTTTCTCGTAAAGTTATGACTTTATTCTCGTAATATTACGACTTTTTTTCTCGTAAAGTTATGACTATTCTCGTAATATTAAGATTTTTTTTCTCGTAAAGTTATGACTTTATTCTCGTAATATTAAGATTTTTTTTCTCGTAAAGTTATGACTATTCTCGTAATATTACGACTTTTTTTCTCGTATAGTTATGACTTTATTCTCGTAATATTACGACTTTTTTTCTCGTAAAGTTATGACTTTATTCTCGTAATATTACGACGTTTTTTCTCGTATAGTTATGACTTTATTCTCGTAATATTAAGATTTTTTTTCTCGTAAAGTTATGACTTTATTCTCGTAATATTACGACTTTTTTCTCATAAAGTTATGACTATTCTCGTAATAAGATTTTTTTTCTCGTAAAGTTACGACTTTATTCTCGAAAAATTCCGACTTTTTTTCTCGTAAAGTTATGACTTTATTCTCGTAATATTACGACTTTTTTCTCGTAAAGTTACGACTTTATTCTCGAAATCTCCTATTTTTTCCCCTTAATATGGCCGCTAATACTCCATCATGCTATGCGAGCAAAAGGGCATAAAAACTTTCGCTAACGGTGGCGTATCGAATTAGAATCTTTTGTGTTAAACTTTTGTGAAGTTTCAGGAGAACATCGCCTCGGCATTTGCCTATGTGTGACCGTGCCTTAACCATCTGGATTTTGATGGTGAAAACAAACATTTATTTACTAAAAATCACAAATGAAGAAAACAATGATTGCTTCCTCGTTGATGCTTGTGTTTTATTTTTTTTAATTTATTATTCAAGGAGGATTTAGCCTTAAGAAGCATCCAGCAGTCATAAAATCCATTCAAGATGTAAATAACACTTTAAAATGAAGGAAGGAAACACAAGTACAGATATGCGAGCAGCATTTTAGTCGTTGTAGATGGAATAAAACTTTTGTTGTTAAGCAAGTTTCTCCCAAAAAAAGAGGCTTTAACTTATTCTGCAGACCTCATTCAGTGAACGAGTTGGAGCTGGAGAGAGAACGGAGAACATTTTCTTTAGTTTCAGGTTTGGTAAAATAAATACATTTTGTCAGTTATCTGAATATTTTACCTGCTGGTTTCTCTTCTGGCTTCAGCGAACTTGTGTCTCAACAGGAAGGAGGCCACAGCGTCAGCCACCTGCACAAACAAAACAATATATTCATGTATTATGTGAAGACAGGCAGCAGAAATCTAAGATTAATATCTTTAAAGGTCCCATATCGTGCTCATTTTCAGGTTCTTACTTGTATTTTGGGTTTCTACTAGAACGTGTTTACATGCTTTAATGTTTAAAAAAACTTTTATTTTCCTCAAACTGTCTGCTTGAATATACCTGTATTTACCCTCTGTCTGAATCGCTCGTTTTAGTACATTTCAATGGAATGGCAACAGAATTGCGTTGCTAGGCAACAGCTTTGGTCCATGTTTACTTCCTGTCAGCTTGATGTCATTCACATACACTGCAACCAGGAAATAAACTGGGACACATTTACAATGTTTATGTTTAAAACTGCGTTAAGGGTCTAAATATTGTATATTTGTGACATCACAAATGGACAGAAATCCTGACAGCTTTTTTATGATATGGGACCTTTAAACCGGCACAATAAACCACTAAATATCACCAAGTAAAAGTCCTTCAAAATCTTATAAAGCTTACTTAAAAGTACTAAAATATTGACATCAAAATATTTAAATTTAAAGTACCAAAAGTGAAAGTACTCATATATTTATTTATATTTTATTTATATTCATATATTTCAAGAAATATTCTTATTTGATTCCTATTCATACCATTCTGGCACCGCACTTGTCAGCGTCTTGTATTTACTTATAAGCACTGTGGTTATTTGTTATGTATTGCACGTCTTAATGCAAATATTTGTTCATATTTCATATATTCTCATTTTCTTATTCTTAATTTTAGTACTTACTTATATTTCTTCATATATGTTGTGATTATATTGTAGCATTACGTACATAATTTACGTGTTACATACTCCTTTATTTCTATTTTCTTACATGTCATTATGTTATCCAATTTCCCCCTAGTATTGGCATCAAAATATACTTAAAGTACCAAAAGTAAAAGTACTCATTATGCAAAATACTTATATTATATCGCTGGATTGTAATTATTAATGCATAAATGTGTTCATCACTTTAATGTTGCAGCTGGTAACGTCTGCAAAGTAACTAAAGGTGTAGTTGAGTAAAACGTGTAATATTTCTCTCTGAGATAAGATAAGATATTCCTTTATTAGATTAGATGTTGCGGAGTAGAAGTAGAAAGAAGCATAAAATGGAAATAATCAAAGTACAAATACCTCAGAATGGTATTTTAGTACAGTACTTGAGGACTGGTTTTCTTACTCTGTCTGGTTTGTCTTCTTGCACTGCGTGTCCACAGGGAGGCAGCACCTGCATCATGAATTTACCTGGAGACAAACAGTGAGACAGGTAACACACACACACACACACACACACACACTGTGAACTGTCTCACTCACACACACACATCTCTCTGATGCTATTTCATCACACACACACTCTGACTGTGCTGTCACTTCCAGCGTGGTCGTTGACTGACAGAAGCAGCTGTCTCTGGAGAGGATCTGCCGCCTCCAGGTGTGTGTATCTGTGTACACCTGTGTGTGTGTGTGTGTGTGTGTGTGTGTGTGTGTGTGTGAATGTGTGTGTGTGAAGACGCCCTTCACCTTTTCCCTCACAGTTGGTGGAGAAACACAGCATGAGCAGAATGTCAACTATTCCCAATATCACAGTTTTTCTCTACATGTGGCGTTTTGTTTCTCCAAGACTACATTTCCCATCAGCCCTTCTGTTGCCAGAAAGTCTTTGTTTTGTTTTGTACTGATGGTCAGTGGTGGAAGTAAAAGTACTAATACCACACTGTAAGTGTTTTACTGTTATATCTGATGTTTCTGGATTAATATTACTTTAATTTTAACCCTTTCACAGCGTGTTTTCAGTTCATCAAAGTTAATTATACCATTTTGTTTGCATAAAAATGTCTTATTCAGCGTTCAGTTGTACTTAGCTCCACCCTCTCGTGTCACTTCTGGTTGCAAAAAAACAAGATGGCGACAGCTAAAAACCAACATGGCGACGGGCCAAATACCAACATGACGACGGCCAAAAACCAACATGGTGACGGCTAAAATCCAACATGGTGACGGCCAAAAACCAAGATGGTGACAGCCAAAAACCAAGATGGGGACGGCTAAAATCCAACATGGTGACGGCCAAAACCAAAATGACGACAGCCAAAAACCAAGATGGCGATGGCAAAAAAACAAGATGGCGACGGCCAACAACCAACATGGCGACAGCCAAAAACTTAGATGGTAAGGTCCATGTTTCTTCGGGGTAAATTAGCCCGCTGACGTATCAAAGGCGACAGTAGAGCCCAACAATGGCAGCATAAAAACCCAATGGCTGTTTGAGAAACGTCATTTTTTTTGCGTAACGACTTATTGAAATCAAAACTGAAGGGTTACCATGGCGACCACTGCATGTGTTGAGTCAGCGTCTCACCTTGCATCTGGCCAATTGTCAGATCTCTATCCAGCCGGTCGATTCCTGGAAACAGAAACAGTTTAAGAGTACTATTATACACAAAGGTAGTACTTTTTACCATAAAAAGGACTTTTGAAATACCTACCGGCCAACAGCAGCAGTTTGGGCAGGTTGCAGGCCAGGAAGAGGTTGGAGGTTCCTCTAAACCAGCAGTCCCAGTACTTTTCCGACTTGGAGAGGTCTATACGCCACACGTACACACTCTGACACATCGATACACAGAGTGGGTGATTAATTATCTTCATAATAATTAAAAGAAAACTCAAGTCAATCAAGTCATACTTATCTGCTGTCTGTCTTCATACCTGTCCTTCGCTGAGGCTCACCTCTGAGGCAGCGTTTTCTTTGTCGTTGACGTAGCTCTGATCATAGAACTCTTCGTTACGCTCAACGACCACGTCGGTCATCAGGCCGGCCTGCTCCAGAGTGTCGGCCTCCTCCACCTCGCATCTTAAAAGAACAGGAAGTGAGTGAAATTATCAAAGCAAGTCAAGTTGAGTTTAGTTTGCCACGTTACGTCACGTCCGTCAATAGGTCTTTAGATGAGTAATCCAGAACAACAAAGAGTTGAAAATAGCATGATTATATTGAATTATATTGGAGTTTTTTTCCCCCCGGTCTAAATTTGAGACTTTTGTGAAAATAAGGTAGTTTCAACATAGTTTAAAACACTATTATTTGTAATCTACGTTAAATTATAAAGACAGGATAAGGCATAAGCCAATCAATATTGAGGTTCCACCTCTAATTGGCCAATCAAAGCCAACCTACCTTTTGATCTGACCAACCATTGAGACTCTGGCAGACTCCAGATTCCTGATTTGCCCGCTCTTGACGCTGAAAGGAGGACAAAAAAAGATTTGTCTCGAGACATATTGAAATCTGATTGCTCAAACTACCTCCGGAGGTGTAAATGCATCCATAACAGCAGCTAAAGCTACACTGAAATTAGCCGTTGTACTTCCTGTCAACTGAGACGCGACTCATCCATGTGTTTGTGTTTTTGGGTCGCGTTGCAAAACTCTCGCAACATGGTTAAGGGTAGGCATTGACCTTGAATGGTTAAGGGGAGGCATTGACCTCTAATAGTTAAGGTTAGGTATTGACCTCAAACGGTTAAGGGTAGGCATTGACCTTGAACGGTTAAGGGTAGGCATTGACCTTGAATAGTTAAGGGTAGGCATTGACCTCGAACGGTTAAGGTTAGGCATTGACCTCGAACGGTTAAGGGTAGGCATTGACCTTGAATAGTTAAGGGGAGGCATTGACCTCTAATAGTTAAGGTTAGGTATTGACCTCAAACGGTTAAGGGTAGGCATTGACCTTGAACGGTTAAGGGTAGACATTGACCTCTAATAGTTAAGGTTAGGCATTGACCTCTAATAGTTGAGGTTAGGCATTGACCTTGAACGGTTAAGGGTTAGGCATTGACCTTGCACTGTTAAGGGTAGGCATCAACCTTGTATGGTCAAGGTTAGGATAGGTCGTCGGGCAGCGAGTCTCGCGAGAGTTTTTGCAATTTGTGTAGTTACCTTCTAGACACAACCCTAGTTTACAGATAGTGGTTGGCTAACTGTTAATTATTATAGCTAAACTGCTAAGTAATTCTTCTTCTAGTGTTTTCGGCAGCTACCAGACAGCTTCAGGGGAATTACCACCACTCTCTTGACTGGAGTAGCGCCGCCAACCCTGAAGACGGCTTGCAGTCAGATTTGTGATCTGGCCAACGGAGATGCATATATGTGGGTATCATCTGTATTTTAGTGGTTAAATTGGACCTTAAATGCTCACCTCCACTCTATAGCGTGGTCCATGGACTTGAAGGACTTGGGTCTTCCCTTCAGGAAGTTCTGTATGCTGTGGAGTGCCTCGGTTGCACTGCCTAAGAAGAACGGTGAGGTAGATAGTTGTGAGCATAAAAAAAAAATATCGCAAAAAAACAAGGAAAACGCACACGTACCTTCCACGACGTCTATAGCCACCAGGCCCACGGTGGACGGTAGCAGCATTTTGCCGACTGTATGCACTGCGATCGCCCCGCCGACGCCGTGGCCAATCAGGACGATAGGGGGAGGAGTCTGACCGTAGCAGGCTCCGATCACATTGGCAACATCGCTGAGTGGAGCAAACAGTGATATAGTAACAGTACTGGTCACTGGAGGACTCTTTGGCTTGCAGGGTATTGTTGTTAATTTGAGGTAAAAGGATTAGTGGAAGTTTGTGTCGTGTGCTTTTACCTGGACATGGTCTGAGTTGAGAAGTCGTCTGATTGGCGGACTAGGGTGTCACCTTAATAGAGATTAAAAAAAACATCCTCACAATAACGCAAAGGGCTCAACATTAAAACTCGACTCACCACTAAAACCAGACAATTATATCCAATGAATTCAACGTTAAAGCAGGGAGACCCTCCTTGTTATAGTGGGGCATCGACGCTAAAATATTCATAACAATTGTGCATTTTGTGATAATGGCAAAAAATTTGGCACAGATGTAGGTTTATATGTTATGAAAAGATATAGATATTGGGCGCTGCCAATTTGGCCCCTCGGGGCTGTGGCAGCCATTTTGAAAAACAAAAAATGGCCACCAAATAGGCGCTAAATATTCCAAAATGTTGAGATGTGTTCAAGCTGATTAGATCAGATGTCGGAATTTCACCCCCTTTGCCTTCATGATAAAATGACAACCAATACACTGTTAGAACGGCAAGATCTTCAGCTTTCCATCGGTGTATTTCTCTTTTCATTACCAGTAAAATTGACAGAGATAACGCTGGATAAAGTTCTGGGTCGCCAGTAACCTCTAATCACAGATAAAACGATTGGGTAGAACTTTGGGTTGTATTGCTAACTAGCCGTTATTAGGTTGGCTTAGGTTTGTTTCTCTCATAAACGCTAACAATACAACAAGACAACACAAGAATACTCATTCAGTGCTATCATACATTAGTATTAGTATTATTAGTATTAGCAGTATTTCAACAAAAATTCAAAAAGCAAGAATGTTGGCCAATTTTCCCATCACATATCATCAATAATCCAATTCAGAACCACTGGTACCAACACAATCTCAACAAACCGACGTCTTTGCATGTACATTATTGCGTCTGTAGTTGTCGTGGGAGACAAAGTTTACTCAAGATATAACCAAGACTATTTTTATTTCTTTTTACTGTCTCACCGTGACCCCTGAGGTCCATGGCTAGTACCCTGCAGGTCACTCTGCTGGCGATGGCTGTCTGCAACACAGAAAAACACCAAAACCATGGATGTATATTAAGAACTGGGCACGGCGCCACCGCTCAGCCTTGCATCCAATTTTTTTCCAATGGCCACTTGCGGTATTGCAGCAATTGCAAAACTTTCCTTGAGCCAAGAAAAGCGATTTTAAGATCTGTGACGTCATCACAATGTGAAGTCGGGCCGAGCGGGAACTCGCAGTCGGGGCCAGCGGGAGAAACACTACTGCGCATATTAAGAAGTAAACTAGAAAGCTAGAAAACGTTTTTGCGGGAAATTCTCATTGGAATGAATAAGCGCCATCTTGGGGTTCGGTATCTAGTCGCCATCATTCGATCGACCAGCCAACTGTTCAGATACTCACGGTGAAGACGGCCCAGGACAGGGCCGAGTGTCCTCCCCCGTGCAGCAGAACCAGCAGCGGTCCATCATTTCCTGCTTTGTAAATCCTGAAGACGTCCCTGCTGTCGGCCGGCCCCACGCTCACGTCCTCAATCTGGTCAAAATACTCCCGCCAGGACACCGGCGAGTAGTCCAGCTTACCGCCAACCTCACTGGTCGACATGTAGACACACAGAAACACAACACACTGTATATACTACCTACACAAACTGTATGCTTTTAGCAATAATATACCATTACTATATTATTATTATTATAAGAGTTATGTAGCGGTGACTTACTGCTCTGTGTCGAAGCTCTCCTCCCACATGCTGCGTCTCAGCAGGAAGACGTTCTTCAGTCTGGTGTCGGCAGGTTTTCCTTTAATAAGCAGCTTCCTGTCCGCCGTGTCGCACGTCCATCGACCAAATAACTCAACTGACTGCTGGTGTGAGAACAAACAAACACACTGACACTATAGGACAATACCTCGTCAGCTGTTGATGTCAGGTAGCATCGCTGTCGCAGCGTCCTAATGGCTGAGACATCTGAAGTGGGTGTGAAAATGTGTCCCCACAAACCTTTGTCAGACGTATTTCCCCACAAACCTTTGTCAGACGAATGTCCCCACAAAACCCTGTCAGATGTATGTCCCCACAAACCTCTCTCAGACGTATGTCCCCACAAACCTTTGTCAGACGTATGTCCCCACAAACCTTTGTCAGACGTATGTCCCCACAAACCTTTGTCAGACGTATGTCCCAACAAACCTTTGCCAGACGAATGTCCCCACAAAACCCCGTCAGATTAATGTCCCCACAAACCTTTGTCAGACGTATGTCCCCACAAACCTTTGTCAGACGAATGTCCCCACAAACCTTTGTCAGACTCGTCCTCCTTTACAGCCTCGTTGTGGTTATACTCGCGCTCATGTGACTTCTGGCGATTTCATTCACACTTCAAAAATCATAACAGTGGTGTTAATTTGTGGAGATTATTTTGCTGAACAAAACGTGTAAGTATCATAAACGTTTGTTCGCCACAGAGTTTATTTTCTGCAATAATCCAAAACCCAATGGAACAAACCCATTGGCTTTTTGTGGAGGGAACCAGGGCGATGCTAACTTCCTGTTTGGACTAGAAAAATACGTCATCCCTGCAGCGCTCTATAGCGGCCTGAACACAGCCTTTTTAAAAACTCTCATTTACTCTTTTAAAATAGCTTTGTAAATTCATATTGCAAGCATGTTCAATATCCCATTCATCCTTTTTTTATGAATAAAGAGAAGATAAGAGGTAGAAGAAGATAAAACTTTATTCATCCAGGGGGAAATTGTTGTGCAGCAGTTACAGAACAAAGTGGGAAAGAGTGCAAAGACAAAGGGTTCAAATAAACAATAAAGATAAACAATATGGTGCAAATTAAACAAAGAGGGAGAGGTAGGAAGATGAAGATAAAGAGGAGGATGGAAGAGAAGGTTTGAGGAGTCAGAAGAAGAAACAACCTAAGAGGAAGACAGAAGAGGAGGAGAGAAAACATGATGATGATGATGATGATGATGATGATCTCCTCCCTCTCTCCCTCCTCCTGTTATTTATTCATAAATTCATCCTCTGGTAAAACGGCGAGGAGGAGAGCGAGGGAGCGTTACTCGGCAGGCGGTCGTCGGACACCATGATGGGATTTCCATTCTGTTGTCTTTGGACCCTGAATAGGTATGTAGAGAGATTATATTAACTATAATATTACTTTAGTGTAGAGTTGTCTTTAAAACCCTGTAGTGAGATTACAATGAGTTAATTCTGATTTGTAGTATTTACCGTAAATTAGTTGTGATTTTTATTATTATATTCCCATTAATCCTATAATATTGTCATTTTTTTCTCTTCTGTATTTATATTTAATAAACTAAATTAAGTGTTTGTTAATCATTACCAAATTATTTATAAAACTTTAAGAAATCGTTTGTTAAACATTATCTACTACACAGTAGATAGATGGATCTGAAACCAAATATTAACCATTGATTAAGTATTAACTATCCATCTAAATAATGTTTATAGAAGTATTTATTAACCATTTAACAAGGTATTATAATCATAAGTTGTAACTTTATAATAGCCATCCAAATAATGTTTATAGATGGTTTACAAACTAATTATTAACCATTAACAAAATGTTACAAATATCTGTCTATGTAATGTTTATAGATGTTTACAAATAATATCTTGATCATTAACAGATACTTATATATAGTATATAAAATATTATAATGTGTGCAACAATAAATTGTTAAAATAACATCAATTATAGCATTACTAATAATTGTTAAACAGAATTAATTATCATTTTATTTTTTGTTATCAGTAAGATAACTATTAACTAATTATGAATTTACCCTTTTTAAATGATGGTACATTTTGCTGGTATTACTTTTGTACTTTTACTTAATTGATATTTGGAATTCAGGATTTTTACTTGTAATGAAGTATAGATGATGATGTATAGTAGCCTTATAAAATAAACCACAAAGTTGTATGCATTTTGATAAATTGATATGTGCGTTCAGTCAAATCAGAATAAAATTGTGTCCCAAAATCACAATTTTGTCTTAAAGGCCTAATAGAGTCATCTTTCATCTTTACACCTTTTGATTCAGAAAAGGAAGAACATGTATTATGTTACTGACATTTTACATATCTAGTCATGAATGTGGACGTGTCAGCAGGAAAATCAGATCCCGCGAGGATTCATCTGTGTGACAGAGAATAGCTGTCGGAAACAACAGAATCACCATTTAATGAGTTGATATTAGATTTAAAATCTTCTTTTCTTTCATGATTTCATTCATAGTAATATAAGATGGCTTCACAGAATAGAATATTTCTACTTTTGGTACCATGACAGATGGATAATAAGCACATTTTCTACTGGTTTGATGAATGGTATATGGTATTGGGAATTATATTTTGACTTGTTTTGTTTGTCATATCAGGTGCTGATCTTCGATTTGCCAAATTCTACAAACAAAATTCTGACACCATGGAAACCTCCCCAAATATTTCTAAAAGCAAGAAGGCTGTCGTCCAATCAGAAGGCCCGATTCCAGAGGAGGCGGGGCTTGCACATCATGCCCTCGGCAACACCAATCCCAACGCCAACTATGGGGCGGAGCCTAACTTCAACCTCAACCTCAGTCTGGCTTCGCCAAGTAATCCCCGCCCAGCTGCCGAGACCTCGAAGCTGCCCGGAGGGAACAAAAAGGATGTTGGGAATAAAGGAGGCGGGGCAAAAGGAGCAGTTGCTACAGAAACCGGCAAGTCGGCGAGCACCCTGACGAGCCCTGTGATCTCACCAGGGGAAAGAGATGATCCGCCGCGACAAAGAAGCAAAATTCCAGCTCGCTCACCAACAACCGAGGCGCCGCAAAGGCTGAAATCCCCAAACCCCAAACGTACTCCCACACTCATGGCGGCAAGTCCAAAACCCCACCAGGTGGAACAAACAACCATCGCAAGCAGCCCCAGAACAACCGAAAGACTCAAAACAGAAGTACAGAGAACCGAACCTGCAAGCGTAACAAACCCCAAACCACTTCTGACAACTGGACCAACGACAAAGACAACAAACAAGATAACAGTTAGCACAAAAATGCAAACACAAGGAAAAGAAGGTAGTCTCGAAACAGAGTCGCCAAAAACGCTACACCTTCCCGTAAGCCTGAACGTCCACAATCAGAAAGAGGATTCAAACAGTCCAAAGCCTGCCAATCGAACCCCAACAATGACGACCAAAACCCAAAAACCAGACCCAGAAATCACCAGACATGACTCAAGAACTCACAGCTCCGAGACGCCCCCCGTAGGACCAAAATCGCAAAATCAGAGGGCTGAAATGGCGCTGCTCACTGCCAAGACTCCCCGATCGAGTTCCCTAAGTCCCAAACCATCCACACAGGGGAAAGCTTCTGGGACCAGAAACCGTAACGCATCAGGGTCCAAGGAGAATCTTGATGGTAAAGATTCAAGTGTTGTTTCTGGATCCAAAACCAGTTCCAAATCCAGTTCAAACTCTAAAGTCACGGACAGTCTGAATCCTAAAACTGGCTCAGATTCCAAAGCCAGTCCCAACTCCAAAACAGCAATGGGGTCCAAAGATAGCCTGGATTCTAAAAGTGGTTCTGCTTCCAAAACCAGTTGGGGGTCAAAGGACAGCTTGGACTCCAAAACTGGCTCCAATTCCAAAGCCAGTCCCAGTTGCAGGTCCGGGATGGGTTCCAAAGATAGCCTTGATTCTAAGACTGCAACTGAAATCAACGCAAGCAAAACCAGTCCAGATTCTAAGACAGTTGTGGGCTCTAAATCTAGCATGGGGTCAAAAGACAACCTGGATCTTAAAACTCTCAAAACCAGTTCAAGTTTTAAGACGGGCTCCGAGTTGAATCTCAGCTCTAATTCTGGTGTCCCTTCCAGTTCTAAACCCGGTCCGACCCGTTCAACTTCTAAACCTTCTCTGGCGGCCTCTGGCTCCAAGATGGACTTTGTTGTTTCCCCGTTGTCTTCTAGAACTGGTCTGTCTGGGTCCAAAGACAACAACCTCAAGGCTGCAAGCTCCAGTGCTGAACTCAGTCCAGATCCTAAAGCTGGTTCAGATTCTTCTAAACCTGGACCAGTTCGGTCTAGCTCAAAGTCAGCTCTGGCAGATTTGTCTCAGTCCTTGAAGCTCTCACCTAGACCAAGTCCAGCAAGTAGGAGTCCTGGGTCTGGTCCTGGCAAAACTCTTGGTTCTAGTCCGTCTGGACCAAACAGGGAGGTCCTGAAGAGTCCCGGTTCTGCTCCAGGTAATTACATTCATTGTGTGTAACAGTTTTGGGGGATCCTTTATAAGAATTGTTGTGTTTTCGTTAGCTTAGAATGAGTCCTTCATATCTACATAGGGAGTGGGTCCTCTTCACGGAGTCCGTCATGTTGCTCCGCCATGTTTCTACGGTAGCCCAGAACGGACAAACCAAACACCAATCTGCAACCGCACCACTAGATGCTGCCAAATCATACCTTCTTAAGAAATATGAAACTTTGAAAATGGCAGTCAGTCTGTTCTCTAACATGTTTTCCTGCTTGCAGGTTCTGGTCTGATTTCAGGCCGTCTGGCTCCTCTGGGAACCTCCAGCCCCAAAACCAGAACCACCGTTGCCTTGACAATGACGAGAGGATCCGCACCAGAGCCTGCAGTGGTTGCATCCGTTGCTGTGGAAACGAACACCAGCAGCGGTCTTACTCGGGGTCTCACCTTTGACTCTATCGCCAAGACGTCGGCGAAAACGGGCGGTGCCGACGAGGAAGAACATTTGAAACCGCCAGAGACTAAAGTGACAGCTGTAGAAGGACCGGTGGTGTCCCAGGGGGGCGTGCAAGGGGTGGATGTGACTGACAACACGGGGTGGTCGCCAGGAGATAAGAGGATAATCGGCACCCCGCTGAAACCAAGTCACCTGGGAGACGCAAATGCCATCACCGCTGGTAGTAACATCCCATTGTCAAGGGCAACGGGTGTGGAGAGTAAGAAAGAAGAGAAGAAGAAGCAGGAGAGGGGTAAACAGAAAGATGTTCGAGGGGGTTCTTCTTCTCTCTCTCTGTCATCTCCCGTCCATCCTCAGCTTTCCACTCATCCAGAAACCTCCAAGACAGTAAGGGAGACGGCGACCATGACCGACCCCAGTGAGAGGCTCCCTCTTCGGGGAGGGGAGCGGAGAGAGGTGGGCGTCCAAGTGGAGGAACGCTCGGCTTCCACCAGCTCCAGCCTGCAGAGGTTAGCTCCCTCCTCCTCCCTGATTGGCTCTCCCAGCTGTCAGTCAGGTAGTTTGACCTCGCCGACGCTCGCTCCGTCGCTGTGCTGCGTCCCCGCCAGGCAGCCGCCTTTCCAGCACGTCTGCAAGATAGACATCGAGCTGCACAGCCAATCGGTGCTTCCCTCTGTCACCACCGACCGGGCTAGTTCCCTCCCCGCCTGTCTGCGTACGTACAGCTTCCAGCAGAGCCCCGCCCTCATGTCGGAGAAACGACTCGGACAAAACCTAGACGTAAGTGGTGAGAGCATCTGGGAGGACGAGGAGGAAGAGGAGAAAGTTTCAAGGGAGCAAAGCAAAGAGGAAGGGGACGAAGAGGAAAAGGAGGAGACGGCGAAGCCCCAGGAGGTGGCGTGGGACAAACAGGGGAGGACGTGGGAGGTGTACGGCGCCTCGGTGGACCTGGAGTCCCTGGGCACGGCCATCCAGTCCCACCTGGAGTCAAAGATCCGGGAGCAGGAGAAACACATCCACACTCTGAGGAAGTCCGTCTGCTCCGACAGCAGCCTCAGAGCGTACAGGATGAAGAAGAGGAAGAAGAGGAGAGGAGGGATTCTGGGGTGCTGCAGGAAGGCGCCCGCTGTGGCGGACTGAGACTAGTCCAGAAAGTTAAAATCCTTCGTATACTAGACTTTAAAACACAAGTGTTCACATCAAACAGCATTTAACCTCTTCACATTATGTCTGCCTGCATGCATTTCTGCAATATTGATTACTTCAGATAGAGCAGTGATCACAAAACACACGAGTGAAAATAACAATCATACAAGTTTCATGGTGCTTTGTTTTTAGCTCGATTGTCTTTTCTCATCGCCCTGAAGGGGTTTATTTCACAACAATGACCAGCTAGCTGTCCATTATCCCGCTTATTACACGGCTACTTACTGAAGAAATCAATAATTTGACACAAAAACGGTCCGATATGAGAGCTGCGCCCATAGCAACGGTCTGTTATACATAGCAACGGTCTGTTATACATAGCATCGGTCTGTTATACATAGCGACGGTCTGTTATACATAGCAACAGCCTGTTATACATAGCAAAGGTCTGTTATACATAGCAAAGGTCTGTTATAAAGAAATAACAGACCGCAGAAAGCTGTGATTGACAAATCAGAATCGAGTATTCAACACAGCCGTGTAATAACAGCATATAACACACATGATGTCAGCGGGGTTGTCACTGATAACGTACATGTCACTATTTTTATAAAAGTTTCAGAGTACTTCCTGTTATTGAAGTGGAGCGGAGAGAACAGCAGCTCTCTAATGGTGGTAAATATTTCATCCACTTCCTTTTTAACCAAACCAACGCACAAACCACTCAAGCACTCGGGAAGAAAGACGTGCAAATTTCTCCGATGGGAAGCACTTTACTTCCTCTAATCCTCTATTCTTTCACTTTCCTTCCTTCTCTTTTCCTTTTTCTTTTCCTTTCATGTCTTTCTCTCTCTCCCTTTCTTTCTTTTTCCTTTTCCGTCTTTCCATTTTCTTTTCTTATTTTGTTTTCTTTCATTTAATTTCCCTTCCTTCCTTTTCTCTTTTTATTCTTTTTCCTTTTCTTTCATGTCTTCCCCTCCCCCTTTCCTTCCTCTCTTTTCCTTTTTCCTTCCATTCTCTCTCCATTTCATTCTTTTTGCTTTTCTTTCTTGTCTTCTTTCCCATTTATTTTCCTTTCTTTTTTTCGTTTTCTGTCTTTCCCTCTCCTGTTCTTGTCTTTTACTTCCCTTTCCTTTCATGTCTTCCCCTCTCTCTTTCCTTTCCTTTTCGGTCTTTCCCTCTCCCTTTCTTTCTTTTTCATTTTCCATCTTTCCCTTTTTTCCTTGTCCTTTTCTGTTTTTTCCCTTTCTTTTTCTTTTCTTTCTTTCTTTTCCTTTCCTTTCATGTCTTCCCCTCTCTCTTTCCTTTCCTTTTCCGTCTTTCCCTCTCCTTTTCTTTCCCTCTCCTTTTCTTTCTTTCCTTTTTTTCCCTTGTCCTTTTCTGTTTTTTCCCTTTCCTTTTCTTTTCTTTTTTTCTTTCTTTTCCTGTTCTTTCACATCTTCCCCTCTCACCATTTATTTCCTTTCTTTCTTTTTTCTTTTCTGTCTTTCCATGTTGTTTTTTCATTTAATTTCCCTTCCTTTCTTTTCCTTCTTTTACTTTCCTGACTTTTCCTTTTCTTTCATGTCTTCACCTCTCTCTTTCCTTTTCCATCTTTCCCTTTCTTTCTTTTCTTTTTCTTTTATTTCTTGTCCTTTCCTGTTTTTCATTTATTTCCCTTTCCGTCTTTCCTTTCTTTCTTTTCCCTTTCTTTTTTCTTTTCTTTCTTGTCCTTTCCTGTTAGTTTTTTCATTTATTTTCCTTTCCCCTGTCTTCCTTTCCAGTCGTTTCCTCTCCTTTCATGTCTTCCCATTTCTCTTTCTTCTTTCTTTCCCTTTTCTTCCCAGTCTTTCCTTTTCTCTCGGGTCACTGCACTCTTCTCATAGTCATTAATTGATGCAGTAGCAGGATTGTACTGGTTTTTGTACAGTTTTTCTGTTTTATTAATGTGCTATTCATGTTGCTTGGTTTACTTTTAGTCCCATTTCCTCTCCTACTTCCTCCTCGATTTGCACCCGTTTCCTCCTCTTCCTCATCTCACTTTCCCTCCGTTATCACTGCAGTGGAGTCATGTTGTTGACGGAGCGCCGGGTTGCTTCTCTGAATTATTCAGAAACATTAAAGTCACGCTCATGTTAACAACCGAGTCTCTCCGCCATGTTTTATTCAGTCTGTGCTTCAGATACTCTGAGGTCACACATACTTCAGTATGGGTCTTTAGTATTCTTAAAAAACAAAGGTCGGTAATTCAAAATTATTAATTAAAAAAAAAATTCACTCAATTTTTCGCCTAATTAATCAATTGTTTCAGCTCTTATTCTACATTTTCATGTTTTGCATGTAAAAAATAATTATTTGTAAATTTACACTAGTAACTAAAGTAGTAGTATACACACATATATGTATATATATACACATATATACATATATGTGTATATATATACACATATATATATATATATACATATATATATATGTATGTGTATATATTTATATTTATGTCACATTTTATTAATTAATTAATGGCTGCATTTATTTTTAATATTACTTTTTTGCTGCATTTAATGACAGATTTATTTATTTATCAAGTCATTCATTTATTTATTTATTTATTTTATTTTACTAGTTTGTTTTACTTAAACAACAACAAAGTGAGGGGAAAGGTAGAGAGAGGTAAAGATACACAGAGATCCAGAGAGAGAGAGAGAGAGAGACTCCACATTCCTTCTTCCGGTTCTGGCTTGGCGCCAAAAACAGACACACCCTCTCCACGATGACGTCAGGACCTTCCTCGGGTTCTGATTGGCCGGCTGCGGCTTAGCGTCACTGCCCTCGAGCCGAGCCTCCCCCTCTGATCTCAACAGCCACAGCGCGAGGAGGACGACCAGGCAGCTGCTGCAGCTGAAGGACAACCTGTTGCCACGGAAACAGCACCGGCGGGAAAAATCACCAATAAAAGAAAAGAAGAAGAAGGTTAGTTTTTGTAGCTGCCATTTTGACTTTAGTCTCCTGTTAACCAGCAATGTTTTAATGGCTTTAAAATCAGTTTAGTGACTTTATTATATAGTTTTCTATATTTAGTTAGTGTCTTTTCTCTGGTATATTTATTATTTTACTTCTATAATACTGCTATCTAGTTTATTAAATGTATTTATATCAGGTACAATGTACAAAAATAGCAGGTACTCTTGGTACTTTTAGCAATGTCACTAGCCTACATGCAATTACTACTAAAATCTGTTATGGTTATGTGGTTATGTTTTGTTTTGAAGACTTTTCTCATATATTTCTGTATATATATAAAATAAATTAAATTTTAAAATCTAAACATTTTTTTTTTCTTTTGTCATATTTCTGCAGTATTTTATTTTTATATATATAATAAATTTGAATTTAAAATATAAAGTGATATAAAAGAAATAGACTTTTCATATATTTCTGCAGTAATTTATTTTTTTATATATACTGTGTATATAATACATGTAATTTTAAAATCTAAAATGATATAAAATAGACTTCTCATATATTTCTGCAGTATTTATTTATATATATATATATATATATATATATATATATAATAAATTTGAATTCAAAATATAAAATGATGTAAAAAAATAGATTTTTCTCATATATTTCCGCAGTATTTAATTTTTATATATATTAGAATTTTGATTTTAAAATCTAAAATGATATAAAATAGACTTTTCTCATATATTTCTGCAGTATTATAGTTTTATATATATATAGATTTAATTTTAAAATCTAAAATGATATAAAAAAATAGACTTTTCCCATATATTTCTGCAGTATTCTATTTTTATATATATAATAAAATTAATTTTAAAATCTTAAATCATATAAAATAGTCCTTTCTCATATATTTCTGCAGTATTATATATTTATATATATAATAAATTTAATGTTAAAATCTAAAATTATATTAAAAACATATACTTTTCTCATATTTCTGCAGTATTTTTTTTAATATATATATATATATATATATATATATAATGTATAATACATTTAAAATCTAAAATTATATAAAAAAAATAGACTTTCCTCTCATTTAATTTTAAAATTATTTCCATAAAAAGCTAATCTATACAAAAAAAGAAAGCGGATGTTTTTTTGTTATGCTGAACTTGTATATTGGTATGTGGGTCAGTTTGTGTGTAACCTTTATGGTCCACTCATGTGCACCCAAATACGCATGTGCATTGTTCTGTTTTGTCAACAACAAGCAGTCACATGTGTTTCAGTGTGTACAATCTGTTCTGGCGTGCCATGTAAAGGTCATCACACACTGATTACATGAAGTTAAACCTCTCTGACGTGTGTTTCTTGGCTGAGGTTGAATCCAGATATATTGGCAGCTGGTGAAGCGATCAATGTTCTGTTAGTATTGATTACCAACACAGCTTTATTTAGTCTGACAGTGTGGCAAAAGGTAAAGACTGCATCACAGGGAAATGGAGGAAAGGTGACACTGGGGGAAAGTAACTAAGTACATTTATCTATTACAGATTCAGATACAAAAATACAAAATATAATAATAAAAACATATATATTATGTATTACTATGAGATAAGATATTCTAAAGTTAGCACATTAATGCATCAATAATTATAATATAATATTATAATATCAATTATTCTGAAATGGGCCATTCTGCATAATGAGAACTTTTACTTTTGGTGCTTTAAGTTTATTTTTATTGCTAACATTTTTAAGTAATAATTTTAAATAAATAATACATCCACAGAGCTTTTAGAAATGTGCTAAAATCAATTATTATGATTGTAAATTTTAAAAATTTTGGCAGGTCCAAAATGAATGTCTTGTTTATCTCTGTGGAAAATATCTGAATCTCTTTTGGTACTTTAAGTATATTTAATTGATAAGATTTTTAAAATAAATATATATATAATATATATATTTATTTTAAAATATATATTGTTTTTTATTTAGAAATAAATATATATATATATATATATATAATATGTATTTATATCTAAATAAAAACATTTTAAATAAATAAAAATATATATGTATATTATTATTATTATTATTATTATTATTAATAATATTTAAAAATATATATTAAATAAATAATACATTCACAGAGCTCTTAGAAAGGTGCCGAATAAAAGTATGGCTTTTTAAAATTAATCATTTAAAAAATTTTGGCGGGTCCAAAATAAATGTTTTGTTTATCTCTGTGGAAAATATCTGACGTTTGGCACCTTTAATACTTTTATACTTGTAACAGTGTATTTCTACACTGTGGTATTGCTACTTTTGCTTGTGTAAACAATACTTAGTAGTAGAGTACTTCTTTAACTACTGTGTATAATACAGCATTTTTGTGTTTGTTTCAAATTGTGCTTTAATTTTTCCCCTTAGTGTAGTACCCATCCTTTCAAAATAAAAGCTCTAGTTGTGGTTTTATATTATTTTAAAAAGGTGTTTCTTTTCAAATGAACACAGTATATTTAGAGCTCGGCCCTGGTGTGTGACTTGTAACGGATAAGAGGCGGCGTGCTGCTGAAGGGTGGATATCTATTTGTGGCGTACGCTCACACCCACACATACAGAGATGACGATTGGAAGGTGTGATAGAAATAAGATATAGGATCCTTAATGTTAATGTCAACCAGTTTAAAGGATTAAATTCCTAAATGTTGTCAACAGCTGACCATCTCCCTTCCTTTCTTCTTCTTCCCAGAAATATTACAAAACATCTCGACTGTGATGTCTGACGTTATACTTTATATTCCAGAACCCCGCTGCCCGGCCAGGTGTTTCCTCCACAGCTGTTGAAGACGAGAAGTCAGCCATGTCGTCTACAGTTCTGCTCAATCTGCTGCGATGCGGTCGCTCCACCGCCGCCAGACAAACCTTCCTCGCCGTACGCTCCTCGCCAGAAACCTCCACAGCTTCCGGGCAGGTCAATCTACATTTACATGTACATGTACTCAAGTACCGACAGTGGTTTATTTCACAACAATGACCCGCTAGCTGTACATTATCAAGCTTATTACACGGCTACTTACTGAAGAAGTCAATATTTTGACACAAAAATGGTCCGCCAGAGTCCGACATCAGAACTGCGCCCATAGCAACGATCTGTTATACATAGCGACGGTCTGTTATACATAGCAACGGTCTGTTATACATAGCGACGGTCTGTTATACATAGCGACGGTCTGCTATACAAAGCAACGGTCTGTTATACATAGCAACAGTCTGTTATATATAGCAACGGTCTGTTATACATAGCAACGGTCTGTTATACATAGCAACGGTCTTCTATACATAGCAACTGTCTGCTAATTAATTAATTAATTAATTGTCTGATTGGTCGCCCTGCAGGTGGGCGGGGCTTCGTTAAGGATGGTGGGCGTGCGACGGGCCAGCGGGTCGGCTCGCTTCGACAGCGACGGCAGCGGCCGTCCGGTCACCTGGGACTCATTCGGTATCTGGGACAACAGGATAGAAGAACCGATACTGCTGCCCTCCAGTATCAGATACGGAAAACCCATTCCACAGGTACCTGGACGGATGGATGATGGATGGATGGATGGATGGATGGATGGATGGGTGGATGGATGGATGGATAGATGGATGATGGATGGATGGACGGATGGATGAATGGATGGATGGATGGACGGGTGGATGGGTGGATGGATGGATGGATGAACAGATGGATGGGTGGATGGATGGATGGATGGATGGATAGATGGATGATGGATGGATGGACGGATGGATGGATGGATGGATGGATGAATGGATGGATGGATGGACGGATGGATGGATGGATGGATGATAGATGGATGAACAGATGGATGGATGGATGGATGGATGGACGGATGATAGATGGATGGATGGATGGATGAACAGATGGATGGATGGATGGATGGATGATGGATGGATGAATGGATGGACGGATGGATGGATGGACGGATGGATGGATGGATGGATGCATGGATGGATGAACAGATGGATGTATGGATGGATGGATGAACAGATGGATGAATAAGTGTATGAATAGATGGATGACACGATGAATTAACCCTCTCAGGTCAGTCTGTCCCGGGTCGGCAGCGCGTCCGTTCTGGGTCTCAGGAAGCAAAACGAGGACCGTCTCCGCGTCGCCCGTATCCATGACAACCTGCTGTACTTCGCCGTGTTCGACGGCCACGCCGGCCCGCACGCCGCCGACTACTGCTACACCTTCATGGAGAAGTTTATCAGGTTGAATATTTGTATTATAATAATATTAATAATAATAATACAACTATTACACTATAAAAAATGACTGATTTGTTTTTGTGCAGAGATGCTCTGGAGGAGGACGACGACCTGGAGAAAGTTTTAAAGAAAGCATTTTTAGACGTTGACAAGGCTCTACACACACATCTCAGCTACTTCAACAACGGTGAGACACACAAACACACAAGTACAGAAGTAGTACTACTTACTAGATGGTACATTTTATGAGTACATGCTACGTTTACTGTTTACTAAGTTGTGAAAGAGCAGTAAAATATCTGAAAACGTACGTCAAAGTATTGAGTATGTAATACTACAAAATACATACTAAGAACTACGTAAATAAATGCTCTACTAAATATTCATCAAGCGTCCATCCCTTCATCTTCCTCCGCAGCCTCCTTCCTGTCAGCCGGCACCACGGCGACGGTTGCTATGCTACGTGACGGAGTGGAGCTGGTGGTCGGTAGCGTCGGCGACAGCCGGGCGATGCTGTGCAGGAAGGGACGAGCCAACAAGCTCACCAGAGATCACACGCCGGATCGTAAGGACGAGAGACACAGGTACACACTGCTACTGGTACTAATACGGTTACTACGGCTAATCGGTTACGTGGGGAAAAGTTTTTAGAAGGACTTGAAGGGAGAATAGTGCTAAAACATACGTACTTTGACCAAAATGTGAATGTTCGGATTTGAATACATAAAGTAGTAGTATATATTTCAATCGTATACACAGACAATTCTTTGGATTTGGTAAAAAAAATAGGTCCAAATGTAGTTCTGGTTCAGAGTGAAGGGAGCAGAATAAAATCAGTGGAGCAGCAGGGTTCAGGTTGTGGAGTATAAATAGACTCTACGGTATGTTGGACCGGTTTGGGTTTCCCTTCAGCTGGTGTTACGTAACACCCAAACACATGTGATCCCTTCAGTCTGTGAACTATAAACTATTAATATCATAAAACGGGTCGCACCAAATACCAGTATTGATAGTGCTGTAAAATGTTAAAATCTGTGCTTGAGTACATCTACTTTCCACCACTGACTGTGTGTGTATGTGTGTTCAGGATCCAGAGGTTCGGCGGCTTCGTGACGTGGAACAGCGTCGGTATCGCCAACGTTAACGGGCGACTCGCAATGACTCGCAGCATCGGAGACTTCCACCTGAAAACCAGCGGCGTCATCGCTGAGCCGGACACGCAGCGAGTCACCGTGAGTCTCGCTGTGCAGCGTCATCAGATCTATGAAAACTTGATATTTAACCTTTTATATCCGTCGATGGGTTAAGATTATATGTGAGGTTCTCTGCAGGTCCAGCACGGCAGCGACTCCTTCCTGGCTCTGACCACCGACGGCATTAACTTCCTGCTGAGCGACCAGGAGATCTGTGATGTCATCAACCAGTGCCAAGACCCCACAGAGGCTGCTGAAGTCATCGCTCAGCAGGTACCAGAGTTACAAGTCAATTTTTCATCCAAATGAAAACAAACATACATTTGTGAGAAAAACACAAATTTATGGCGAAAAAAAGAATATTCTCTGAGATTATAGTAAAAAATAATCCGAAATTTATGGGAAAAAACAAATATTCTCTGATTATAAAATCGTAAATTTACGAGAAAACGATGAATATTCTCTGAGATTATAAAGACATAAATTTCTGGGCAAAAAATCTGAAATTTACGAGAAAAAAACAAACAAATATTCTCTGAGATTATAAAATCATAAATTTGCGAGAAATAACTCAGAAATTTACTAGAAAAAAACTACTTGGTGGAAAAGTTTGTGGTTTGGGTTAAAATAAATATGTTTCTTACGTAAAATAATCTAAAATAATCTGTTTGTTACGTAACTTGCGTTAGTAAAGTATGAAAATTACAGAACAAAACTAAGGCAAAATATGTCAACGTTGACTTGATTTCACACGGAACGAGAAGTCGTAAATTTGCAAGAAAAAACACAAATTTATGAAACAAAAAAGAATATTTTCTGAGATTATAAAGTCGTAATTTTACAAGAAAAAAATACAAATATTCTCTGATATTATTAAAATTTTGCGAGAAAAAACTCACAAATTTATGAGAAAAAAATTAATATTCTCTGAGATTATATAGACATAAATTTGTGAGAATAAACTCACAAATTTAAGAGAAAAAAAAATTATATTTTCTGAGATTATAAAAAATATATGTAGAAAATATGAATATCATTTTGTGCATTTTAATAGATTGCATGTGTACAGTTAAGCAACAATATAATACAAAGACTGAATGTAAGTAAACAACAAATAATGTGTGTTTTTTCTAAAGGCGCTGCAGTACGGCTCGGAGGACAACGCCACCATCATCATCGTCCCTTTCGGAGCATGGGGGAAACATCAGAGCTCCGCCGCCGTCTACAGCATGAGCAGAAACTTCGCCTCAAGTGGGAGATGGTCGTAAAACGACACATAACACTTAACATTTTCAATCTTTTTTTAAACCCAAAATTATCAGTAAAATACCCAGAATTCATCTGACGACGGGTCGTGACCCATCGGAGAATCCACAGTAACGCTTTAGCTTTAGCTTTAGCTGCTCACCAGTGTATATATTAATATATTGTACATACAGAGAGGTTTGCATGTCTGTTAAGTTTGTTAATCTGTGTGCTTTGCGTTTGCGTTTAGACAAAACATTTAACATCCTCCTGTATTTTTGTCACGTTGACAGCAGATTGTGACGGTTTGATGTGAAGTCGGGAAGAAAGTTTAGTTTTTAGTTGAGTTTTGAGCTCAGATTTTTTTTCAAGAAGAGTTAAAAACAGGTTTGTTTATTTACAAACAAATTATGTTTATGTTACAAAATTGCCAATTTTATGTCGTGAGTAACCAAAGGAAACACGACGTGTGACAAATACTACATGAAGAAGTAGAAGCCAAAGTAAAACCTGCTAATAACTGCACCTTGTTTATTGTTCTGTAATGATTCTGTCTGGTATTTTATTTCTTAGTGTAGCTGTTAATAGAGCTGCTCAGCCAAACTACCATGTATAACGTAATAAAATAAATATTTCTATTACACAAAATTATGTTCATATTTTCACTAATTATATATTTAAAATCTGGACATTTTTGTCTCATTAGGCCTCTAAAAGTCTCTAAAATTAAACATTTGAGCAGAAAAAAATATTCTTTGAGATTATTAAATCATAAATTTGCGAGAAAAACAAATCCGAAATGTCCGAGAAAAAAAAACTTGAATATTCTCTGATTATAAAGTCTTTAATTTGCAAGAAAATACTTACAAGTTTACGAGAAAAAAACTAATATTCCCTGAGATTATAAAGTCGTTAATTTGCAAGAAAAAAACTCCCAAATTTACGGGAAAAAAAAGAGAATATTCCCTCAGTTTGTAAAGTCGTAAATTTACAAGAAAAAAAAGAAAAAATATTTATATTTGCGAGAAAAAAGTCCCAAATTTACGAGAAACAAAAAAACAAATATTCTTTGGGATTATGAAGTCATAAATTTGCGAGAAAAAGACAAAAATGTACGAGAAAAAAAACATAATATTCTTTGAGATAATAAATTCATATATATGCGGAAAACAAATCACAAATTTATGAGAAAAAAACGGAGATTATAAAATAAAAAAATTGGTGAGAAAGAACTCACAAATTTCCGAGAAAAATTATATTTTATTATAATTAATTATGTACTGTATATTATAATTATATTTTCTGAGATTATAAAAAAATAGAGAAAATATGAACAACATTTTGTGTATTTTAAGATTTTCTGTATTCACAGTAAAACTCTTTTATCTAAAACTCTATAAATGGACCATCTCTTGTGTCAGTTATCGGATTTTAAGTGTTTTTTGAACGAGACACTGAATCGTCCACCAGCTCCAGACCTCTGACCTTTGACCCCTGACCTCCCTGTGGCGACGGATGAGATGAATCTCTGTTCAGGGACGAATAAAGTTCAACATGTTAAACTTCACTCTGTTTCTCTGTTTTCTACAGAACTGTGTCAACTTTATGCAGATTTTGTGTCTTCAAATTCACTAACGTACAGTGATGGTATTAGTACTTTTACTGAAGTAAAGGATCAGAACACTTCCTCCACCGTTACTACTGTACAGCAGGTAGTTGATATGTGTCAAGTGACCTGTAAAATCAGCTGGTTTCCCTCTCAGGTGTCCAACAGGAATCTGTGTGATGAGGCGTTCAGGTGTCGTCGGGTAAATATAGAAACCTCTGAGATTCCTAAACTTCCTGCATGTGACCACAAGGTGACACTGAACACACACACACACACACACACACACACACACACACACACACACACCAGAACTTGACCAAGTAAACCGAGTGACCGCCTGCGTGTGTGCTGACCTTCAGAAAATGTTGTGATGTCAGTGTGTGTGTCTGTGTGTGTGTGTACACACAACAAGGTTGACCAACACACAAAAAGCAAATAATAAAGAATAAAAAAAAATGATAAGAATTTTAAAAAATAAGTAAATTAAATATTTAAACAAAATGATTAAATAAAAAATATTTAATACATTTGAAATGAAATATTAATAATAAAGAAATGTGAATAAATATAAATAATAAAATAAAGTCACAAACCAGATTCCCAGTGCCTACTTATATCTCTGGGATCCCGCCCACACGTTAATTCAACAAACACATTTTGAATTTCTTTTTTTTTTTTAATTGTGTAATAAATTATATATTTTGTTAAATATATAATAAGTTTAAAGTAAAATATGAATTATAAAGAAATATGAATAAATAAATGAATAAAATAAAGTATTGATCCTGCCCCCACATTAATTAAAAAAAAATCCTTTTTTAATCTGGCTTTTTATTGTTTCCTTAAGAAAAATGACAATCTAAACCTAAAAAAAACAAATTAAACCATAACAAATAAAGTAATGTAGATATAATAATAGATAGTAACCATAAACTGAAAAACAAAATATTTAAAAACGAGAGCAGACAAAAATTTTAATTAGAAGAATTTTTAAAAAAATAAGTAGATACAAAAGAATAAATAAAACAAAATCATAATCATAATCATAATCATAATAATCATAATCATAATAATAACAAATATAAATGAATAAAATAAATCAGATTCCCAGCACTTACTTATATCCCTGTGATCCTGCATCTTTTTTTTCTACCAAAAAGGATTTGCGCTGGTTCGGCACTTATGGGTAAATTATTGAAAAGTTTGAGAACCTCTGGAACAGACTGCTGTTATTATGTCAGTTTTAAACCGTGTTGCTGTAGTTACTGTGAGTCACCAGTAGATGGAGATAATTATATGCACATTAAACAAAGATTGACGCCCCGATGCAAAACAAAGACATTTATATTTTTTGGGTTTCATGATGGTGCAGCCAAATATTATTGCATGAACTCCATTACATATTTCCAGTGGTAGCAGAAGTATTCAGATCTTTTACTGAAGTAAAAGTACAAATACGACACCATAATAATACTCTGTTACAAGAAAAATATCCTGCATTCAAACTCATAAGTAAAATCTCAAAAGTATTAGCATCAAAATATATTTAAATATTTGATAAAATCTAATAAATAAATTAAAGTGAAAAAGAATTAAATAAATGTAATAAGTATATATATTATTATTTTTTTAATTATATATATTTATTATATTTATTGATGCATTAATGTGTTCATTGCTTTAATGTTGCAGCTGGTAAAGGTGTTTTAATTACTTAATACACTGCCAGGTAGTTTAATCTATAATAATACATCATCATAATATATTTTAATATTAGATACAATTTAATAAATAAATTAAAAATAAAAATAAATACATTTAATTAGTATATATATTATTATTTTAATTATATATATTTATTTATGTATATATTATTTATTTATTTATATTCATGGGTAGTTTAATCTATAATAATACATCATAATTTATTAGTTGATTATATTTTGTTTTAATAAATTGAATCTGCAAAGTTATTAAATAAATGTAGTGGAGTATAAAGTACAATATTTATATTTATATATTTTTAGAGTAGCATAAAATGAAAATACTCAAATACAGTACAAGTACCTCCTAATTGTACTTACACGTAAGTGCAGTAGTATCTGTCTCCACCTCTCTGTCTGTCTCCACCTCTCTGTCTGTCTGTCTGTCTGTCTGTCTGTCTGTCTGTCAGTCAGTGTGCAGCAGGTAAGGATGGAGGTGGCAGCTCTCTCTCTGCTTCTCTGTAAGTAACATTCAACTTAATATCTATCATGTTTTTTACTGTAATAACTTTTTTAATTCTATATTACTATATTTAATTAATTGCAGGAGGTATTTGTGCCTCTTTTTATCGCACATTCTGCTCTTTTATTCTTGTTTTGGACTGAAAGTATGAATGCAAACATTCATTTTCTGTGTTAATCTTGTTATCTTTTACGTTTTTTAAGATAAGAATAAGAAAGTTTGAATGTCTTTGTTTTCATTCCTGTCTGGTTTAGTGCTGAACTCTCTGGATTCTGGTTCTGCTCGAGGTAAGATTACAACTTATTATATAATAATATATATAATAATAATAATACAATAGCGACTTAATGGTGATTTTACATTAAAGACTTTCCTCCAGTGTCTCTGACAGTTTCCCCCAAAAGATCACAGTTCTTTAAATACGACCGTTTCTCTGTGAGCTGTGAGGAAGAGGAGCAGAGGGAGGAAGAGGAGGCTGGATGGAGAGTGATGAAGAGGACGGAGGATGGAGAGGTTTGTCTGGAAAAACAGATTCATCAATAATGTTGCTAAAGTATTCAGATACTTTATACTTTGCATTTGTTACTATGTCCAAATTGGTGAATAAAGGGGGTAAAAAAGTAAAGTACAAATACCTCAAATGTGTACTTAAGTACAGTATTTCCGTCCGTCCCCCTTCAGGTGCGTCCATGTCCATCCTCCTGCTCCATCACAGCTGCCTTCCCCGCCACAGACAGCGGAGAGTACTGGTGTGAAACTGGACTTGGAGCGACCAGTAACACCGTCAACATCACCGTCACTGGTACGATCAATAACTTATTCAGGCCTTTAAATATAGTAAATATCAACAGCACTGACTGGATTCTGACAGAAATTTTATCAAAAACTATGTTGATAATCAATTAATTGTCAAATTTATTTGTCATAAGCAAACATTTTTTAAATATTCTCAAATTCCAGTTTCTGAAATGTGAAGATTTTCTGCTTTATCTTATTGTAACCTGAACATGTTGGACGTTACCTTCAACTATTTGTTCTCCCATGTTCACATTTTACAGACTAAAAAATAATCAAGTGATTAATTGAAAAAATAATCTACATATTTATCGATAATGAAAATAATAATACGTTTCTGAGCTCATGAAAAGATTAATTTTTAGAGATTTTTGTGGTCATGTTGTGTCTCTGTAGCAGTTTTGTGTCTCTTTCTGGTCTTTGTGTGTCTCGTGGTAATTTTGTGTCTCTTTGTAGTTGTTTTGTGTCTCTTTGTAGTCGTTTTGTGTCTCTTTGTAGTAGTTTTGTGTCTCTTTGAAGTTATTTTGTGTCTCTTTGTAGTTGTTTTGTGGTTGTGTTGTGTCTCTTTGAAGATATTTTTTGTCTCTTTGTAGTTGTTTTGTGGTTGTTTTGTGTCTCTTTGAAGTTATTTTGTGTCTCTTTAGTTGTTTTGTGTCTCTTTAGTTGTTTTGTGGTTGTTTTGTGTCTCTTTGAAGTTATTTTGTGTCTCTTTGTAGTTGTTTTGTGTCTCTTTAGTTGTTTTGTGGTTGTTTTGTGTCTCTTTGAAGTTATTTTTTGTCTCTTTGTAGTTGTTTTGTGTCTCTTTGTAGTAGTTTTGTGTCTCTTTGAAGTTATTTTGTGTCTCTTTGTAGTTGTTTTGTGTCTCTTTGTAGTAGTGTTGTGTCTCTTTGAAGTTATTTTGTGTCTCTTTGTAGTTATTTTGTGTCTCTTTGTAGTTGTTTTGTTGTTGTTTTGTGTCTCTGTAGTTGTTTTGTGTCTCTTTGAAGTTATTTTGTGTCTCTTTGTAGTTGTTTTGTGTCTCTTTAGTTGTTTTGTGTCTTTTTGTCATTGATTTGTGTCTCTGTGTAGCAGGCTTGTGCCTCTTTCTGGTCTTTTTTGTCTTGAGGTCATTTTGAGTCTCTTCCTGGTTGGTACGTGTCTCTTTGAGGGACATTTTGTAGGTTAAGGCACTGACACTTTGGGCCCCTTGGCCTGTGCCCGTTAGGCCCGTTCAATAATCCATCCATCCATGGTTAAGAGAATCATCAGACATGATTACTTGTTCTTTGTAACTGTAACTCTGTTTAACAAACTGTGTTTGTATGCACACTCAGAAATCACAACATCCCAGCTTTAAAAATGTGTTTACAATGAACCGAGTTCCGTCTGACAAGTCTGACACTGCTTCATCTTCAGGGATCACGCACCAAAATGAGAGTTAACAAGCTCTATGTGATAAAGATGATGTCATAGGTGAACAACAGTGTAGTATCAGCCTCTTATATTTGATGTATTTACACTCAGCTGGCTCAGTGATCCTGGAGAGTCCAGTCCTTCCTGTGACGGAGGGAGACGAGGTGACTCTGAGCTGCAGAACCAAGACGGCTTCCTCCTCCAACCTCCCAGCTGGTTTCTATAAAGATGGCCTCCTCATCAGGAGCAGCTCTACAGGAAACATGACCATCCACAGTGTTTCTAAAGCAGATGAAGGACTATACAAGTGTGACGTCTCTGGAGCCGGAGGATCACCAGACAGCTGGCTGACTGTCAGAGGTGAGGAAGCTTTAAAGGTTCAGTGTTATCTTTCTTTTTTGACTTAAACTTCAACTTTAATTGTTGCTAATTTAGTCATGGATATTTACTGTTATAGAGAAATTGTCAAATTTGAAACCAAGTTTTCAACGGCTTTAAAGTCGAGAAGCGTCTCTCAGATTAAGTGTCTCTCTGCAGCGCCACCTACAGGCCGGGATCCTCGACCTCCACCTCCATCCTCCTCCCTGCTGTCCGTGGTGCGTCACCTGGTGGTGGGCGCTCCCTACCTGCTGTCCACCATCTTACTGGGACTCATATACAGAGACAGAGCGAGAGGTGAGAACAGCACTAAAGAAACACAGTTTCTTTCAGTACGTATTTCACTTAGTTTACATACTTAATTTAAAGGCAACCATGATGTTTTTCCTAAACCTAACTGCAACCGTTAGCGTAGTAAAAGCCTAAAATGCGTCCTCGTAATGTCATGCTAAAATACGCCTTCCCGTGAGACCGGGATGAACCATTCGACTACCAAATACCTCTCAGAATTTTTAATTAATTAGTGACCTTTAGAGATGCTGGTAGGTGGAGTTTGTTACCTTTGGACAGAGCCAGGCTAGCTGTTTCCATCTGTTTCCAGTCTTTATGCTAAGCTAAGCTAACCGGCTGCTGGCTGTAGCTTCATATTTACCGTACAGACATGAGAGTGGTATCGATCTGAACGTCTAACTTCTTGTCGAGAAAGTGCCATTTTCTGTTGTTTTTTTTGTTTTTTTTGTTTTTTTTACAGAGCAGCATACCAGCAGAGCAACACGAACATCTAATGATGTCATAATGGAAATGGCTGCATGAAAACCCAAAACCAACATGGCGACAGCCAAAAACCAACATGGCGACGGACAAAAACCAACATGGTGACGGCCAAAAACCAACATGACGACGACTTAAAACCAAGATTGTGACGGCCAAAAACCAAGATGGCGAAGGTCAAAAACCAATATGACGAAGACCAAAAACAAACATGGCGAAGACCAAAAACCAACATGGCGAAGACCAAGAACCAACATGGCGAAGGCCAAAAACCAACATGGCGACAGCCAAAAACCAACATGGCAACGGCCAAAAACCAACATGGCAACGGCCAAAAACCAACATGGCGAAGGCCGAAAAACAACATGGCGAAGGCCAAAAACTAACATGGCGAAGGCCGAAAACCAACATGGCGAAGGCCAAAAACCAACATGGCTACAGTCATAAACCAAGTTGGCGACTGCCAAAAACCAAGATGGCAGTGGCCAAAAACCAAGATGGCGGTGGCCAAAAACCAACATGGCGACGGCCAAACAACCAATATGGCGAAGACCAAAAACCAACATGGCAAAGGCCAAAAACCAAGTTGGCGACGGCCAAAAACCAGGATGGCGATGGCTAAAGAATGGAAGAAAACAACAGTTTTCCTGTTTAATTCTTATTTTAAATTCGTTGGATTAAACATTGTCTGTTTATAGATGTTGTTATTCCTAACATTATAGTTTTGTTTAGTCATTCAGTTTATTCTGTTTTTAATATTTTTGATGTCTATGTGTGAGTTTTGCTGACATGGAAAATAAACAATTCTTTGTTAGTTACACGGCTGTTTATAAATAGAGTCTGAAACATCCTCTTTGGGCGTTTGGGCGTTTGGGCGCCTGGTCGCTGGCGCCGCGGCGAAGCGCTCACTGTTTCCATGGTAGCGGAACACAGGACAGGAAGTATACAGGCGTTTTGAGGTGCCTGCTTGTGGTTATCAAGCAGTCAGTTACTGTTGCTGTTAAGTAATCATAGGTGGAAGAAGTATTCAGATCCTTTACTGCAGTAAAAGTACTCCTGTAGAAGTCCTGCATTCCAAACCTTACTTTAGTAAAAGAAGGTAAAATACCAGTTTTAGTATTTTATCTGATGTTTCTGGATAAATATTACAGCTGCATTAATGTGTTGCATTTTAACTCCTTTACCTTTACCACAGTATAAATACAGTATATATTGTTCTGTAAGTACATAACAGAATATAAAGTTAAACATTATTATCTGGAAACAAACGTCCCCCACAGAGACCTTATCTCTCATGGTGGTAAAAAAGAGCAGCAAGTTTTCTGCTAAACGTGACGCCGTTTCACGTCTAACAGGAAGGAAACTCCCACTTCAAACTGCTGTATGAAGGCGGAACAATGACTGAGGTGTTGCTTTGTTCCTGCTGCTCTGTCTATGTTCTGTAACAGACGTACATGTGTGAACTATTATACTACATTTAGGTGGTGAGGTGAGTCTGTAAACTGTGGACACATGCTGCATTCAACATCCTGATTCTAACAGCGTTTAACCTGGACACACTGAGAAAGGTGACAGAAATATGTAGATTTAAAGATGTCAATGAACTCTCTGAGTTGTCCCATGATGCAAAAAAAGAAGCCAGAAAACAATAGTAGTAGTTTTGGGTAACAGTGAGAGAGTTACATCTTTGCACAAAGACTTTTCCTTTGTTAACTTTCCAGAGTTTACATCAACAGAAGCTTTTCAAAAATTGATCCAAAACTTGGTCTTGATCACAAGAAACTCAATGCAACTGAGTATTATAGGATGTTCTGGGGTACTGCATACCATCTTCTAATATTAAATTAAAACTATTACAAATATAATTTGTCATTAAAACGTAGAATCAGTATCATCTCAAGCAGCAACAACAGTAAAGAGGTCAAAGGTCACAGTCTTACAGATAAAACATTTTGAAAGCTTTTTGTTATTAATAATAATAATAATAATATTAATAATAATAGTTATTCAATAGTTAAAATGCAATAATGGAATTTGTTGACTGTAAAGAAATAGAAGTTTGCATGGAGAAAACGTGCATGTATGTTATGTTAGTATGTTATTCAAGTAACAAGAACGCAGTCTGACGTCCCACTGGCGCCTTCTGGAGGCGTCAATGTTCAGTACACGACATTATAGTCTTAGTGAAGTGAAGTCAATTTATTTACTTGATGAATGATTGCACAAATAACTTTTAAAAAACAGTGTTTCTCTGTGAGAAAGAAACAGCAAAACAGGTGTTTTTCCAGGCCGCCATTGTAAATAAGAATTGGTTTTTAATTGAGTTGTCTGATTAAATAAAAAATAATAAAAAATGTAAATGAATTAATTAACTAAAGATATTTTTAGTGTGTTTTAAATTGTATTTTTTTTAGTGCTAAATGTTGTGTTTTCTTAAATATTTTTATTCTACTTTAAGACTTAAACATCATCGATTAACAGCTTTAATTGGCTTAAATAAAAGAATATAAACACAGATAATAATAATAATTAACTTATCAGGGCTCACTATTTTTATATTTACAATTATATGTTTTTTGTGGATATGTGTGTGTGTGTGTGTGTGTGTGTGTGTAT
>CAKALU010066756.1:0-17646 GCA_916700995.1 Hozukius guyotensis
GGATGTGACACTGACCACCACAGGAACTAAAATCAGAGTGCAGATGACAATATAAAGCCACCAAACTTTTTCTTTAATGTATTTTTTTCATGCCCTGGCTCTCTGCTTGGCACTAAGCTACAGGAGTCTCTGCATGGCGTTTTGAAACTCAATCGACACAACTTTTCTGTGTCTCTTTTGCTCTGGTTTGTAGTCTTTGGGCAACCAGCAGTCATGATGACCTGCTGTTTACTTTTATACCTAACCACAACATTCATTTCATTGTTGACCTGCAGTCAACCATATCATTATATGTGTGCATTTCATTTGGCAATTTTTCACAGTGGCAATTAATTTTATAAAATTGCATGGAAAAATAGTACCTTGTGACTGTAACTTTTTTGCTGAATTTCTGAGGACCTCCATTGACCTCACGGAATGAAGAAATGTATTGCGAGCAAAGACAGGTTGATAAAGCTATCTAAAGTTGCTGCGTATGCATCAAGAGTTTTTCCATCAACAGCAGGGCTTTGGCCACACCGCTGATTGCTGACCAGAAGTGTCCAGAGGTGGACCGGCCGGCCATATGCCAACCAATTCCCTGCTGGTAACCTTCAGCATGCAGCATGATGTGCTGTTCACTGGGTTGTTTAAGTTCTGTTACTGAAGACTCCTTTTATATACAGAACGTCTGATTAATGAATTCATTTTAATTAGTGTATAATTTAACTTTTATTAGGACTGTCAATCGATTAAAATATTTAATTGTGATTAATCGCATGATTGTCCATAGTTAATCGTGATTAATCACAAATAATCACACATTTTTTGTCCGTTCAAAAAGGGAGATTTGTCAAGTATTAATAATACTCTTATCAACATGGGAGTCGACAAATACGTGCTTTATGCAAATGTATGAATATATTTATTATTGGAAATCAATTAACAACACAAAACGATGATAAATATTGTCCAGAAACCCTCACAGGTACTGCATTAAGCATAAAGAAATATGCTCAAATCATAATGTGGCAAGCCCAACAGGCAACAACAGCTGTCAGTGTGTCAGTGTGCTGACTTGACTATGACTTGCCCCAAACTGCATGTGATTATCGTAAAGTTGGCATGTCTGTAAAGGCCCCCCCCTGGCCACCCCTTGGCGGCGCCATTGGTCTCGCTATAGATTCCTCGGGCTAAGGCATTGTTTTAATAATTTAGCATAGGACTTTACATATTGATAAGATTGATGACACTACACAGATTTGTTGGACATTATCGGAAATGGGTGAAGTCACTATCAAGTAAGTCTAGAGTCTATGTAGACCCGACTCAACAAACTTTGTGTTCTGTGTCTTTACTTTGTGTCTTTTCACCAACTTCAATACCATGTTAAATCTTTAAAGAGTTGGTTGCAGTTAGTGTTCTTTTAAATGAACTTTATAACATTTCAAAGCAAAATGATCAGGTTGTGTCTTGATGTCTTCGTCCTGCGAGACAGTCCTTTGTGATTTCTGAGAAAATTGATCACAGCGAGAGTCCTTACCCCCCGCTGTGATAATCCAATTATTAATCGTCTCTCTGCTGGTCTGCTGTGCCATACGCACCTTTCCCTCCTGCTTGTGCTGTGTAATTGTCTGCTGACAGATTGGTCAAAGTATATCCGCTGTCAGCAAAATGAAGAGTTGATTCGCCTCACACTTTTTTAGAACATCATTTTAAAGGATTTTCAGGTTCATACTTGTATTTTGGGTTTCTTCTAGAACATGTTTACATGCTTTAATGTTCAAAAAGCACATTTTTCTCATATCGTCTGTCTTGAATGTACCTGTATAGAGTGCTCCAGGGCAGACGTATTTTTGTAGGCTTTTGATGGGATACTTGATTGATTAATGCTCCATTGAAAAGCTTTCAACCAACCTAAGAGGGCCAGTTTACATTACTAGCTTCACTTCAAAAATATCGCCTAAAAAATGTCAAACTGTAGTTGATAAAGAAATGTTTTATACACGTGCATGCAGGTGGATAATGGTTGCAATTACTCGTGTGACTGTGTGTGTTCCATCGCGTTACATCCTATTGCCAGGCTTTGATAAAGGCCTCCCATCCCCCCCAACCTCGCGCCATCAAACGCTGGGCAAACATCCTGTGAGAGTACAAACTTTTACATCTCCTTCATCCTTAAAATTCCTCAGACACCTCAAAGATTTCCGGACCTTTTGTTCTGAGCTTCAAAATGAGCCGTACCGCATTAACGGAAGTCTCGTTGCTGGTCGTCTCTGCTCCGTGTGCAATAGCCTGAAGCAGATTGTCAAGATTTAAAATTTTATTTCATTATTTTCAAGACAGCTATAGTGCAAGTCTCCTATCTACTCTGTGTCCTCAGGACATACGGTGATGGCGAGTCAATTCCTTGTGCATTCCCATTTTCTGCTCGCTCCGTGTGTTTCTGACAGTAGTGGCTCTCAGTGTTGCCGTTAACAGTCTTGGTTTCTCCAGTCTCGTTCTTCCTGAATCTGAGTCTGAATTTAGTTCCTTTTGCAAATCTTTCACTTCCCTTCCCTCACCATTTTGTTCCCTCTCACCAACTTTCCCCTCCGTTACTTCCGTTTCATTTGAACCTCATTGCTCTAACTTTCTGTATCTTTCCAACTACTGTTCTATCCATTACGGTATGTACTGATACATATATTTAGCTACTAGGGAAGATGTGAAGTTAAACAATAAAAGGGTAACAATGTGGGAACTTATACTGTAGGTATTTTGTAACTAACATGTTCAAAGGAAACGTAATTTCTGATTTGGGTTTTTCTGGTATATTCCTGGTCTCATTCATTCTAGTGTTTCCTGTTTTATTTTGATAAGTTCACTCCTCTTGTGTCATGTCTAGTTTTATTTCCTACTATTGTATTTTTCCCGCCTTCTTGATTGTCTGCCCCGCCATGATTTGTTCCACCTCTGTCTCATCACCCTGCTCTCCTTGTGTTTTTAGTCTGTGTGTTTCTTTGTCAGTTCGTCGTTGCTCCTTCTGTGTAGTGTTTCACACTTTTGAGAGTTTTTTCCAGTGTTTAGAATTTCAAGTTTATTTTTTGGTGACCGAAGTTTTGGTTTGAGTTTTTCTGTCATTAAAAGCATTGCACTCTACCTGCTGCCTCCTCATCCTTATCTTCGTTTGGGCCCAAGCTTTGTTATCCCTGAAATCCTGACAATCCACCCCGACCTTCTCCCTTCAGGAACTTGTCAAAAACAACGTAATCCACAACAAAATACGTTTCCCTTGAAACGTAAATCACAATGCAGTTTCGTTATAGCTGCATCTACTGAACAACAAAACTGGAATTCTGGGGGGAGATGGGGTTGGCAACATTCCCCCCTTTACTTACTTATTCTTTGTCATAATTCAGTATAATCATGGTTTAAGTTTTGGAATTACCATTTTCATAAATTGGGGGCTATAAAAAGGAAGTATAATGTTGCAATGTATTCAGTTAGTTAGCTTAGGGCTTCAACTAGAAGCCCAATTTGGCAGGAACTCATACATTTAGGCAAATTGGCCAACATTAAAAAATAGTTCCTTTTTGCAATGTACCCATGGATGTACTTTTTTCTCTGATTTCTGAGTTGATTCACGGATGTTTGTTTGCGATGGACATCGGAGATAATGATATCCTGAAGGCGTATGACTTTTGACACATATTCTGGCAGTTGGGCGCCGATGGATTTAAAGTAGCTTAATTGCCTGTGAGCTGTGTCACACCCTCTGCTGCAGCTCCAACATCTGACTGTTGTGTTAAAACGGGTCAAATCAGTGGGCTAAACAACAATAACTGACTTCCTGCTGTTTTTACAACACCTGTATGCACTTGTCCCTTTCACCTCACGTAGTATCTTTGTCTCCTGTCTCTCCCGCCTCACAGTTTGAAAACATCTGGTGTACACTTACAAGTGAGACGCTTGAATAGGACGGTTGAATTGTCCTGTACGGGTAAAAGTAATGATTTGAAGATAATAAATTTACAATCTTTATGTAATAAAAAAACGTATCAACATTCACTGTTGTCATTATAATTTTGTTAGTATCATATATTTTAAGCACTGGCCCGATCAACTAGCAGGAATTGCTAGAGCTGTGAGAAGAACACAATCCCTCACTGGCTTCCCAATCCTCTTTTTCTTCCTCCTTTTCTTTCTTGCTGAAGTTTAGAGTAATCTAGAGAATACCCAATAGCCAAACCTACCTCCTATTAATTATATTCCTCGGCAACCACGCTGCATTAGCAATTTCAATTCAGTGGCAACATTAAGTGCTAATGGAATAAGTAGTGCGGCATTAATAAGTGCAGTGCAAAGTAGAGGAGGTCGGCGTGGCAGACGAGCATGTTGTCATTGTCGTATGGTTAAAAAAAAAGGAAAATCCAATTAAAATGCATTTGCAGTCAAGGCTTTGAAGATGCATTCAATACAAAGTTTATTCTCATGTGTGAAAGTAAAAAACATAAATTATGTTTCCATCAAACTAATCTACTAATTAGAAGTAAACAAAACAAAAAACAAGGAAACATAAATGCTGTTTCCAAGGTTAAGAATTTACATCTAAACCTGCAGTAGGCAGTATATTTTTGGCATCATTGGGCACAAATTCCACAATAACCTTTCAGCATATTGTTATTGTTCTGAGAGAAAACTAGACTTCTGCACCTCCTCATGGCTCTGTTTTCAGGCTTTAGAAAATCTTGTAGTTTACCGTTTAACTGTAAAATTAAAAAGTTTGTCGGCTGGTGGGCGGTGCTTGGTAGTTCCTCAACTGATCTCAATATGGCGGCCGGGTCACAAACTTTCCCATTTAACAGCTAAACAGTACACTACAAGATGTTTCTGAAAACATTTGAGGTAGGAAATAGGCATTACAGTAACAGAATATTGATTCATATTTGATCAGCGCTGCCTAGTTTGACCGTTTGATCGGAGTCCGCGAGTGATTGACAGCTGCTCAGAGACGGCAAGGCTCCAGCTCGGCTCTGATTGGTTGTTTTCCTCCGGTCTGTGAAATATTGGAGATGCCATTAGGAGCACCGGAGGACACAGAGGCAAATGATTTATTTTCAGATTACCTGTCTCATGCACTACTGTCAGGATATGGTGACCGTTTTATAAAAATATATTTTTTTAATCATATTTGCTCCAATTTTACCCACCGCTGCTTTAAGGTTTAACTTTTAAGTCTACGTGGACGAGAAGTCGCGACAGTGCTCAGAAAAGATGGACATTTAGTTGGCCAGTTGTCATGAAAAACTGTCCGTGACAACTCCATCCCCTCTTGAAGATCATGTGATATGATCAAAAGTTCCAGAACAGCTGCTAAACTGTCTTTGGGGTAAGATTATTTTGTCAATATTAACTTCTCAGCAAGACAGCATATATTCACTTCGCTTAAAAGAAATCAGCATTACAAAAATGTTTCAAAAACTCATACATTTTATAAACATCAATTTGTGCAGGCTTAGGCCGTTGCATTTATTTCAATACATATTACATTCATATATGTCAGTAGATGCCAGCTCCTGTGGCAAATGCATGTGTGTGTGCGCTGACAGGCGTGACGCTGATGTGGAGAAGGCTGAAGAAATGACTGGGGTGAATGTTCCCTCCACATACTGAGCGCGCCCACTTGATGAACAATTATCATTCATTACCGCTAGCTGACAGCCTCTCTCTCTCTCTCCTACCTTTGCTTACACTCTGTCTCCTCCTCCTCTCTCTCTCCAACTCCCTCGCTTTTCCTAGATGTCCTTCAGCGATCGGCATGGAGCTGTCATGCTGTCAGCCCTCCATCAGCTTATCGATTCACCTATCTTTGCCCGACCATGGACAAATGCTTGCATGCCAATTTCTCTCTGTTTTCTCCCACACTTTCCTTCCCCCTCCATCCTCCCCTCTCTCCGACTTGTTCTTTAGCTCTAAGTAGTTTTGGCAGGGGGGGTAAATAATCCATTCTAAACTTTATTTCACTGTGACAAGAAATATTGCTCTTTTAGACTTGAGGTAAAAAGTGGTGTGCCAGTGGCGTTTAGAAAGACTGATAAAGGTAGGCAGTGTGGTGTTGCGGATACTCAGAAGTGATCTTCTCACGGATCAGGGGAAAAAACAGCCTGATATTCAGACTGAAAGGCCATTTTGTTTCCACTCATTATTCACGCTGACGTTGACTTTGCCATTTTCTGTGGGGGAGGATTTGACTTTGCCCAAACCAATCACTAATATGCAACTACTCTAAAACTGTTTACCTTCAACACTGAGAGTGTTATTTAACATAGAGTTAGCATAACTTCAGCAAGTTAGCTCAATTTCCATGACCCAAAGTAAGACTTCCCTCCACCATCAAATCCTGTATTCCCAAGTATTTAGACTGGAAACAGCACTGAGCTATGAAATAAGACTTCAGAGTTTACAGCCGTGCTAGCAGCTCTGGTTGTTGCCAGATCTTGCAAGAGAAACAAGTAGCCAGGTCTATAGAAACAAGCCCAAAAGAAGCAACTCTCCCACCAAAAACAAGCGACCTTACCTCCCACAATATGAGAGAGAGAGGCGGTGACTTGATCACTTCATATGATTTTATGAATTTATCATGCATTGCATTTTTGCATCCATTTTTAGCTTGCAAATTTACATTTGAAATGTTGTAAACTTAAAGAAGTTGAACATTTTATTTGATTTTCAGCTTGTAACTTTACATTTTTCTTGTTCTTTCTTGTCTAACCAGATTGGCATGATGTGCTCGTATATCACACTTACAAAAATGGCAAACTGCTTTTGAATCGTCCCCCACTTGAGGGCGAATCCAATCTTTATGTCCATTCTCTTTGTCCCAGCCTTTGTTGTAATTTTTGCCATATTTCGCCTATTCATTACCTGCATTGTTAGCTATAGTCCTTCAACCCCACAAAGATTTGTCTCACAACAACCACAACAATGCTCTGAGTGGCGGCGGTGCCGGTGAGTGACTGTCAGTCATCTATTGGATGAGGGATGTTAACTGGTTAAAGTTATACCCAAAAGTTGGTCTGTAAACTGTTTATGGACATGTAACATATGACACTTTTGGGAATAATTCTCTATTTCATTCTTTTTTTCCAATTTACCACTGTTACCATGTTCCCAGATCTCAGCAATTAACTTGCTCAGTAAATGGTTATTATTATTACTAATAGGAATGAAGTAATACGGCCTAATGATCTTTAATTAATCTGAATCTTCTGTTAAAAGCAATTATGGAAGCCATCTAGTTCCGAGCCTCATTCGTTCATTATTCATTAGTATGTTATATGTAGAACACCAGTTGTAATTGATCTATAAAAAAGTCTAGCTCATATTTATAATACATAATTAACCCCTTTGAAAATGGCCATGCCAGATTTTCCTCGGCAAAATGTAGATTTATATGTATGTGAATGTATGTAAACATGGTTGGTACCAATGGATTCATTAGGTTTTTTAGTTTTATATGATGCCAGTATCTTCACTCTAGCTTTAAAACTGAGCCTGCTACAACCTAAAAATCGCAAGTTGCGTTAATGCGTTAAAGAAATGATTGCCGTTAAAGCAAATTTGTGTTAACGCGTTATTATTGCATTAACTTTGACAGCCCTAATTAATATAAGAACGTTTACAACCTCTTTAAAACACGGAGACCTTCAAACTGAGGAGAAAAAAAGGCACCTCATTATTGAGCTGACTGATAAAATCAAAACGGTTTGTAAGTGTTCAAGAGCTCCTTTATGTACAAAAATACACAACACATTGTAGTCACCAGGTGGTACATCAAATTGGTACTGTACTTGAACAAGAAGGAACAGCAGTATTTTTCCTGCACTGTGTGAATCGATTTAACTTTTCAGTTTGTTTACATTGTTATCACCCCTCTTGACAGATTTACTTCTGCGTTCAATACCTTTGAGTCAAGCATTTCAGATTTAGCGCTCCCCTCTTCCACTTTATAGGTCAGAGGGTTTTAAACATTCCAGCCAAACATGAAATTTATCATCTTGCCCTTATCCACACTCTAACACTCACATGTGGTGTAGTCATATGGGGATCTGACAGATGCGGTACTGTCTCAACATCATGAATTAGGAACCCATGCAAGAAGAGGGTGCAACGAGATGATTAAAAGAGCACCAGTCAAATCTCAAACGACAGAAAACAATGTGGAAAACATGATGGAAATATGGCATCTGTGTTTGATTCATGTATTAATTTGAGAAGGGTTACAGTCTCCTCTTCGCTTCACACAGATCTGATGTTTCCTGCTCTCCAGTGGAGCGGAAGGCTGCTTCATGAACGTCATCATTTATTCATTAAGTCTGTTTCCATTGCACTTTGTCCCATATTATATTCATCGATGCATTGACTTTTCATCAATTTCCTCGAATGTTTGTTGTTTTCCGCTCAGGTTTTTTTTAACAGGTGAATGGAAATACACTTAATGAGACGGGACTGGCCATTTCCAGCACTTGGATCCGCATGAAAGTCTCCCAGTTGAATAGTCAGACAAAAGATGAGCAACTGCATTGGAAAATATCAAAGGTACAAGACTGTGTACATAAAAATATGAATGGACAAGTTGTACAACTCCCAAAGTGCATTTTGATTAGAAACATCAAACTCACAGAACTTCAAATTATGTTACGTGTGTCGTTGATGATTGGTGGCTAAAGATTATGCTTTTTACATAATAAGATTTAAATCATTTCACTTGTAATGTCTGGGTCAGTTTTAGATGAAATTGACATGTATGGAGCCTTGGTTTTGTTCTCATCTGCAACAACAAAGCTTTCTGAATTCCCCATTGCTCTGACTGGCTTCTCCTTCATAGCAACAGCGGCCAAGACTCATGGGTATCAAAGTCTTTAGAGCCATCTGTCGAGACAAACGGAAAGAAAAACATGATTTCTCAGAAACAAAGCTGAAATAATCTGAACTTCAGACCATAACATAAACGTATACAGACCCACATGTTTCTATGTTAAGTAACATTAACCCTCTTAGACCCGCAGTAGAAGTGGTGTACATCATCTGAAAGCTGGGAATCTGAAGATTAATTTGAGATGCATCTTAGCACTGTGTGTCAAGTTGTTCTAGTCATAAATCAGAAATAAACATTAATTAATTTAATTTAATTTTTACAATCATATTAGGGAAAAGAACCGAATCCTTGCATTTTAGCTGCTAAGCAGTCAATGGTGGGCATTTTTGCTTGCAATATGACGTGAACGGAAAATCAATAATCAGAACTGTAAATCCTTTTTAATGTCAGTTCATTAATTATCCATAATCACCGTAACATTTAATATATTTTCCCATGAAAGAGTGCAACATTGTTATCCAAAGCAATAGTTGGTATGAGAGGAGCTATGAGCTAACAGTTGTAAATTCTCCACCCCTGTGTCAGGGACAGTTTGTCTCAGCAGCCAGCCTCGCTCCGGCCCAACAGGATAAACTGTCCCGTTCTGCTGTACGGCGTCCGCTTCTGTTCAGGCTCTCGCTCAAGTGACAGGATCGCTATCACAAGGGACAGCTACTTCCGCTGGGGAATATTTGCATGTCAGCCAGCCTGTCTGCCTCTCTCCCCGTCTCAATTTGTCATCCTTTCATTGTCTTATTTTACTATTTTCCTGTTCTCTTATTTATTCCACCCAGCACACGCTTTCTGTCTCTCGTTCTCTCACTCGATGGTGGATGAAAAACAGTGGATCAGCCGTGAGGGACATAACGGGCCACCTACAGTATATGAAAAAAGGGAAAGTATCAAAGGAACGTTTTTAAGGAAGATGACAAACTTAATCTTTTTTGTCACTGTGTATATTCAAAGTGTTCTCATCCTAACTCATGGCATACTGCTGCTTTGTCTCGCCCCACCACCAGAGTTACCCTTGGCTTTAGGTTTAGGCAACAAAACCACTATAGTTAGGTTTGGGAAAGAACTACATGGTTGGGCTTAAAACTACTACGTTTGTACAGTGAAAATGACACTGGAAGTTGTGAACAGGAGACACGAACAAACAGCTGATTGTAACATGAAAGTGAAACGTAAAGCACGGGACACGAACAGCGGTCTCCTGGATGAAAGTCCTGTGTTTGTTGGACCCATCCAACTCCCCTCCCGCCTGCCCTGTGTTTCTTTTTGCTCTTTAAACTCTGTCACCACATTCCCGGCGCACTTTCTTGGAGCGTTGACTGTTGCCGCTGATGGGTTTACATAATAGTTAATAGAACGCCCATTGGGTTTACTACCGGCGCTAAAGGGTGCCGTGTGTGGCGGTACCGAACACCGATGGCCGTGACAATGCCTCGGTATTTAACGCCCTGGGAATGAGAACAGGCTGGTATATTGGTGTTCATAGGTTCCCTGAACAAAGTGATGCATAATCCTCTACACTGCCACTATAGCACCCCCAACCCTTCAATACTATAGAGATCTAGTACGGTTTGTTTTTTATGCGTCCGTGCTGGCGACAGCCGTGGCCAGAGCCATTATGAGTTTTGGTTGTCCGTGCGGCCGTCCCATTCTCATGATCACGATATCTCAGGAACGCCTGGAGGGAATTTCTTCAAATTTGGCAAAAATGTCAACTTGGACTCCAGGATGAGCTGATTAAATTTTGGTGGTCAAACGTCAATGTGACCTCACGCCCGTTCCATTCTCGTGAACGTGATATCTCGGGAATGCTTTGAGCTAATCTTCTTCAAATTTGGCACAAACATCTACATGGACTCAAAGATGAACTGATTAGAGTTTGGCAGTCAAAGGTCACTGTGACCTCACAAAACAAGTTTTGGGCCAAGTATTTATATGCTAATTATGACAACGTCACACAAATGTCTAATAGGATGAAATGATGAAGTGAAAATATTTTGGACGGACATGGATGTAAACTGCACCTTACTGGTTGGCGGTAATTCTAGTCTTGGGTAGTTTTACACAGGGAATATGTTCTCAGCTGGGCAACTTTGGGGTTCTGTATTTTTGAACGGGTGCAGCTCCCGGCTACTATTGACCTGTAGCACACACCCCAGGCTGCTGCTATCCACCTACTCTAGTCCCAACAGGCAGCCAAATAGAGCAGGTTGTAGCCTAAAATAGAGAAAATGGTCAGCAATATGACACAATTAAAATAGCAAGTTTTCTAACTAACACAGACACAGTTCATTGGTCCAGGCTGATAAGTGTTGCTCAAATTTGATGTTTGTTCACTGCTGGTGAAGAGGTGTATCATTTAGTGAACTCAGATACCAGTAAAATCAGCTTCTGTATAATTTACCATCAGTGTGGTGTCTGTGGTTGCCATGGTCACAGTATGAACTGCAGTGGCAAGATGGAAAAAGTTGAAACATCATCAACTCCGATTGAATGAAATAAATTAATTAGACGGGGTATGGTGTAGTCCCTGGTCGCTAAAGACAAAACAGATTTGTAGAAGAGAAAGAGCCACATGTGCACTGGCTATAAAGGTCAGCCTGTTGATGCCAGGAGCCTGGCCAGAAGCTAGCAGCTGAATGGCTAGTGACCTCCAGCTAGACGGATACAAACCAGCTGCTCGGACACCAGCTGAGGCCGGTCCTGAAGCAGCTGTGCAACACAGTCCAATGTCCAAATTGTCCGTACAATCAATAGTGAAGTCAAATAAAAGCATGCCTCCTCATTTCTGTTAGGTTTGTGTGTGGCCTTCAACATCTTTGGGGATAAAGACAGGTCTTCTCGGCCACCGAACTAACAGGAAATTGGCCTTTTTACCTTCTACTGTAAAACACCGGCCAACACATGTCTTTAGTGTCCTTAAAGAGAGTGCTAGTATCTGGGTACATAAAATACATTCACTGTCTTTAAAGACCCAGTGAAAAGAACAACACCCTTTCCTAGTTTTAATCAAGTGTCCCTGTAGTAATTTTGAATTTATTTCTTGTTATATGCCAAATATATGTCAAAATCAGTATTAGAGTATTTTTACATCAAATCCCTGTTTGAACAGGTTTAGTGCAAAACCCATGTTGGAGCTTATCCCACCATTATCTTAAGGAATCTCTCTCTCCCTCCGATGCTCAGAGCAAACTTCAAATGATTCTTTTTTGCACAAATCAAAAATGTGCTGCAGTTTAATACTATATAGCCAATAAGACTCTGCCGGGGATAGACACAAGTTGCCAGTCGCAAGGTGACGTCTTTAAAAGCAACAGGATAGAAAAGTGATTACGACTTGAGAAGTGAATATAGATCATGTCTAGTCTTCCAATTATTTGCTGTCCTAACTTGGCCCCGTTGCTTTGCATTGACTCCTCAACCCCTCTATGTATTGATTCAATCAAACTAAATCCAGACAGACAGGTTTGTGAATCTATTGTACACCTCCACACACTTTCTGCAATACTTTGATTTTGCTTGAATTGCAGTAAAAGCTCTCTCAGCCTCCTAAAGACCTGTAAGCACTCGTAGCACATACAGATAAAACATCAAATACTATACCCTGTATCTCTGTTTGGCACTCCTCTTTACTATTTACATTATTGGCAAGTTATTTAATCTTATAACCCCAAAGAAATTCCCGAGAGTCTTTCCTGTCTTTGCCCCCCCCGTCATACCTAAATGACAAAAGTGCAGTAGTTGCATGTCAGTGACTTCAAGAAAACGTATAACTGTCCCAGAAACTCAGACCCAGACCGTCCGTTAGCAGTTAGCTCAAATTCAGCCGGTAGTGCAAACCACAGCACCGAGGGTCTGATCTCCAGGGACTGTCCCGACCGGATCAGCAAAAGTTCTTTTGCCGCCGATACACAGGTTAGACCCTATACGCTCCAGCAGCCCGCTGTGACTCCCAGCGGCGGGGTTTTCGCCAGACAAATCCGAGCGGCCAACTGAAGCTCCATCCGTCGGAGCTGCCGTGCACTCCCTGCCTGGCGAAGCAGTCCCCCGTAGGCGGGGAGGACGACACAAAAACACAAGCCGTTCCCTGGTCTCTGCCACCCCGAACCCAAGCCAATAAACAAACTATCAAAGCCTACACGGACCTTACAGCCCCGGGTTAGTGGCACAATAAACAAACAGATGGCTAACTTGAACTGCCAACGCCACACGTGAAGATTATAAGATAGAAGTGTTATTTTGACTAGCTCTCAGAGTTTCAGCAATTTGGTTGACTTTTGCATATTATTGCCCTGCTGTTAGTTAGTAATTGGCTTTTTTTAAAAACTGTGAATTTAGATTGCATGGACCCAGTAGTAGAGGTTGAAATGCTGCCCCCTATTTCTTTGAAGCAAATAACTAGGAAGTACACCAGTGCACATTTAAGGTGAGGCAAAGATTGCTTTAAAGGTTCAAAGAAAGCAGCATTGACTGTTTGTAGGTCATGTGACGCGATCCATGTTCTCCATTATACAACACCCAAACAAACACTGTGACCAAAGAGGTTTTCTTCAGTGAATAGGAGAGACAAAAAAAAAGCTTTGAGCACAGCTTGTACTTCAGATCTGGAGCTGCTGGCAACTGCAAGATAAACACATAAACAGAACAGTGTTAATAAAAAGATCTTTGAATATATTTTTGCAGGTTGAACATGAGGTTTCCTTTTGCTCATGAGCCAGGACGGTGATTTCTTTTAATGCACAAACGGAGGAGGTTGAGGTCAGTCTCCATTAATGGCCCCTAAATCCTGTATCCAGAAAAGGGGAGGAGGAAAACTATAAAGGATAAAAATGCAATTTAAATAAGCAGAGGAGATTGGGTTCTGAAAATACGAACATTTACTGCTCAGCATCATTAGTCACAAGGGTCAATGTGGAGAGGAGCCCCCCTGGGCCTTTGGTCTGTGCTGCTTGCAAGCAAAGTGTTTATGTCCCACTTACACAGATTCTAAACATTTCACACTTCCTGCAGCAGCATACGCAGTATAAAGACACGTCTAGTTTGAGCTAAAGAAAACACAAACAATGTATTCCCAAAGTGCTGCTTTTCTGTGTGAAAAGGTTCCTTCTATACCTTTTCAAATGCCCAGATTCCACGTTTCCTACAGCAATTACTGTCATCAGGCTGAGTCAGGCCACCTAGTTAGACGCATAGTGGAGCCATCAAATAGTTGATTTATTATTTATTTCTAAATAATCAATAAGATAAGAAATGAAAAACGTTTTCCTTAAAGCAAAGGGGCTTATTGGCATGTGAAACATATGTTTACACTACCAAGCAACTGTGAACTAAAAACAAAAATGTGGTCCTCTCTCTAGGTTCCATGGCAGAGAGGAGGTCGTGTTGCTCTGGCTCTATATGTTTGGCATGGAGAGGAGGCTGTGTTGCTCTGGCTGTATATGTTTGGTGCGGAGAGGAGGTTGTGTTCCTCGGGTCTATCTGTTTGGCGTGGAGAGGAGGCCGTGTTGCTCTGGCTGTATATGTTTGGTGTGGAGAGGAGGTTGTGTTCCTCGGGTCTATCTGTTTGGCGTGGAGAGTAGGCCGTGTTGCCCTGGCTCTATCTGTTTTGGCTTGGAGAGGAGGTCGTGTTGCTCTGGCTTTATCTGTTTGGCCTGGAGAGGAGGTTGTGTTGCTCTGGATCTATCTGTTTGGCGCGGAGAGGAGGTTGTGTTGCTCTGGCTCTTTCTGTTTGGCGTGGAGAGGAGGTTGTGACGCCGGGAAGCTGCTTGACATCCTCCTGGATCCACCTTCTCACATATGTTCACATTATATGTATTATTTTTTGTCATACGGATTGTCTATGTTGTATTTTCATAATGTTGTTACACTGTACACACGACATCTATTGCACGTCTGTCCATCCAATCTTTTTTTTGGGGGGGAGGAGGGGGGGGTTCTCATCATCTTTCACATAATTGTATAAATTGAAATTGTTATACATTTTCTCATACTTTTCTAACTTCTTTTTTCAAAGTACATTTAGTTTTTATTATTTTTATCCTCGAATATTTCTCATCATAGTTTTTACTGATGAAATGAACACTGGAGCTGTTGGAACTCAGGTATTTTTCCTAGTGTTTCCCCTTCTCTATGTTCTCCCGGTTTATTTCTTTCTCTTTCTCTCTTTGTGTTTTCTTTAGTGTGTGTGTGTGCTGGTGTGGGCGTGGTCTCCCTTCCTCATCCTCCTGGCTCTGCTCATCACACTCACCTGTCTGCAATCAGCTCATCAAGCGGCACCTGCCTGTCGTCAGTTCACCCATGCAGTATATCTACTCCGGCTTTCCAACCGCTCGTCGCCACATTGTTGTATCTACCTCAGCGGTACACTCACTGATAAGGCCGAGGTATAGGGTGCAGATCCAAATCACACATTTTTACTTTTTACTTTTAGTACATACTACAGCTGCCCTTGAAAAGTGTGTACTATTTTCTGCAGTATGGATACAAATGGCACATCTAGGTAGGGACACCCTGTAAAGGGGTGGTTTGAGAGAGGCCCTACGTCCTCATAACGTTGTGCCTTGAACTTTGAACCTCTTGCTCATATATCCGCTGCAGAGGATTTGGGGGTCAGAAAAGCATGCTGTCTTGCATACTGCAAAATGTAGTAGGACATCCTGGTATTTTTGGCATACTGCATTTGACATACAAAATCTTTTTCTGGCATGCTAAATAGTATGGTAGGATGGGTATTGGAACGCACAGATTGTATAATATTCTAGTGTCTGCTTCCCCGTGTTATTTGTGCTTCTTACCTGCTTTTCCTCCGTCTCAGGATCACCATTCTCCCCCGCCAGCTACGCCTGCTCGCTACGCTTTCCCCACATTACATGCTCACGTCAGCTTCGTCTCAGCCATCTTCATTCCTCCCAGTGGACCCCCAGTTTCTCATAACCTCATACTCGGTTGCAATAAAAGACACTTTGTACCACCACCAACCTGTCTGTCCTGCACTTGGGTCCCACTCGTGTTGATAACAGTCACTTTATAAGTTGTTGTAGGTCATAGCTGAGTGCTACCTCTAAAAAATACGCCGTTATCGGGGTGGTAATAAGATTTATTTTGACCATGTTTTGTTGAATAGAAGGCAGGATGTTCGGACGTGTAACATTGTCAGGGGTAACGAGCAATTTTTCACTGCAGTTTGTCTTCGAAATGCTGACAAAGAGAGAAGTCTATTGCAACACCAGTGAATTTGTAATGTGACCTTGTCTCTTCTTGGTCGGAGGTAATGAACGAGTTTGCCAAGTGAGTCTTGGAAAAGCAATATGAGGAATAAATTATTTTTCTCTTTTTTTTTTTGCGAGCTGTCTTGTGAAACAGACGAGCTGCATAAGACCTGAATTTCAGATTCGTCAGCCACGATGCCGCCGTTGATACAGTCATAATCAACCACCTTATGAGAACAACTCACTTTGCCTCCCTCCCGTGAAGGTCAAACCAGCTCTAACTTTGCATTTCAATGTCTGTCTCTGAGCATGAATCATTTCTCTGGGTACATTTGTAATAATGTTATTTGAAAGTAATTTCAACCCCTCAAATCTACACTGTTATTGATGACTATGTTAAATGACCTACAGATACACGAGCACACACACACGTGCCACTCGATTTCACCAATTCTACCTCATTAATTCAAACAGTCCGACTTCCTAAACATCATAAATCACTGCGAGACTAGCAGCCCAACCCCTCTCACCTTTCCTCTCCCTCTCCACTTTTTCTCAACCTTATCTTCCCTCCATCTCTCCCTCTGTGTCATCTATTACCTTTTCAATCACTCTCTCATTTCCTCGCTCTTCCCCCCTCGCTTCTTTCGGGAGGTCCAGAAAGTTTTGTAGTATGCAGTCTAAATAGCGCTCTGATGGATTAGCTGTCTTCCGCGGGCCTGAAGATTAGCCCAAGGGCAAACCCACTCCTGTTTCCTGGGTGCCATGCTGAAGATGAATAACTGTTTATTAACCCAATGCAGAGTGACTGCTTCCCCACCTCATTATGGGGGTCGGGGAAAAAAATAAATAAATACAGGCCGCTCAAGTTGGCCAACGTGTCCCCCTCTCTCTCTCTCTCTCTCTCTCTCTCTCCCTGTCTCTGTCACTCTTCCTGTCTCTCTCTTTCCGTTCCCTCTCTTGCTTTCTCCAGCAGATAAACCAGCAGCCTGATGTAATGTGACAGTGTGCGTTTGGTTCTTGTTTGCTCCCTGACAACTCAGGAAATTGGCTTTTCATCTTACAAAAAAAGACTGCACTCCGTATATTAGAGGACATTCATCTTATTATGAGGGGCCGGGGGTAATTGGAAGTTTATGCATCCATTTTTATGGCAACGCACAGAGGGCCAGATTTACTAAGGCTTTTGCGGCATTTTTTCTTTTTTTCAGTCGCAGATAGGACGAATTCTGCCGCCAGACACATAAAACAAGCGCACCTTCTTAGCAAGCGTTTGCGCATTTTTCACTACACGACTTTCAAAGTTGTCAGATCGCTGTACTGTTCACACTGCGCAACTTGCTGATATTACTGATATTTCAGAGCCATGGTCGGGGCCATAGATTCTAACTTACTGATATTTCAGAGCCATGGTCGGGGCCATAGATTCTAACTTACTGATATTTCAGAGCCATGGTCGGGGCCATAGATTCTAATTTACTGATATTTCAGAGCCATGGTCGGGGCCATGGATTCTAACTTACTGATATTTCAGAGCCATGGTCACTA
>CAKALU010066757.1:0-13567 GCA_916700995.1 Hozukius guyotensis
AGTCAAGAAGGATTGCTCCTGCATCTCCTGCTGTGTATTTGTGTGTCAGTAACTCATTGGCACGGGGCACCACTTTTCCTCCAAGCTAGACGGAGCAGACAGGAGCGGAGTGAAGCCGAGGAGGAGGCATGAAATCCTTTCATCATTCGTTCGCCTCCACTCCGTTTCGCTCTGTCTTTCGCTCCTTCTGTGTTTCTTGAACACGCTCTGTTGAAGTGTGAAGGAATGGATCGAGGAACACCAGCGAGAACCTCTCAACGGGGTGATGCCCATACTGAACATGGCAACACACACGCACACTGATTTTTATATCTCAATCAAGAAAGCCTTGCACAGAAAAAGCGTCAAGGTCCCTCGTGGCTCTAATATTTCACCCCGTGATAAATGATGGAAAAATGGAGAGCTTACTTGATGATCATTGTAAATATAGAACACATTAATTGGATGGTTGGATAATATAATTATCAAATTGACTGATAATCAGGCATTGAAATTAAACTGTCAAAATGATCTATAGTGCTGATATTTTGCTCTTCAATTTCGGCTCGACAAATCCACCGGAGGTAGACTGATAAGAGGAAGAACGGGCAGGAAAATATAGAATGAAAGTAAAATAGGGTGAGAGTACAAAGATGATTTACAACCTTTTCACTTTCATTCTACTCAGCCTTCTAGATTGATATGCTTAATGTGATGACAAGATTTCTCCGTAGGTCATGGTTAAACTACTGTATAGCGTGAGGTATAATATCTTATCATGGAGGTGCACAACATGGTAAAACATCCTTAGTTTCCTTAATGCTCTCATTTGACAATATTTGTAATCATCTATGAAATTATTGTTTATGCTAATATTAAGTCTGTCCTCTAGAGTTGGGTCAATTTCCAGCTTTGCCTGTTTTGCCACTGGTTTGATTTTACTCCAAACGGCTGAACCGGCATTTGTTATTATGACAAGTTATGGCAAATTAAAAAGTAGCCGATACGCGTCACGGTGCTAAATCCAGCTTGTATTGCATTAGTAGGCCTAATAAGTAATATAACAATGTGATTAACATTATATAATGTTTGTTTATGAACTCACTAACGGAGCCACTAGTGTCTGACAGGCCGTGCGCATATGCCAAGGCACACGCCGCACGTTGTATTTGTTTACTAGAAAGTTAAATTTTTTTGGGTGTGACGAGAAAAGATAGGCTTCTGTCAGCCAGTATATCGCAAGCCCAGCGGACCCTATTGGACCCTTAACGTTATCAAGTGTGAGGTAGAGGGAGGGAGCGAGCGCGTGACGGTGTGTATGAAATTAGCAGTAACGATATAGCTGGGAACGTAGCAGTGCAGTGTGTGTACAGTCTAGGCTGGTAGTGAATAAATGCTACAACTCCTCAAGACACAAGCCAAGTTCCTGTGTCTTGATGCCACCTGCTGATTAAAGTGAAAGTAGTTAGCCCCGAAATTAGCGACAACTTCGGCCCAGGCTCACTTAAGGTGGACCAACTATTCTCATTTTACTGACAAAGCCGCTTGTCCAAGTTTTGATGGAGCAGCTGCTGTGTCAAGTGCATCACCTAGTGGTAAAATTCGGTATACCGGTCCAATCCAGTGTTGTGGCTTAATATCGAACCGGTTTGAACATTTTTACACTGGCCCAACTCTACTGTCCTCACTGATATAAATGGGGTGGACAAAATATCAAAAACACCTCTCAGTATTATACAATACAGTTCAACAGCACCACAAACTACAACCTCAAATACACATTTTTTTTTTTACTTTTAAACGTTATAATCTTAACGGAGGAAGGTTTTCTTACAGGACTGTATATTTCAGAGAAATCATGAAAGATACAGATGACTAAGCATCTTATTCTAAAATAGTGCATTGATTGAAATGCTTTAAGACGTGTTGAGGAACATAAAAAAAAAATCCAAGGCTATAAAACATGGTGCACACAGAGGTACATAATGAGGAACATCAAGAGAAATTATAAGCATAAGAACAGAAGTTCTTTGCAGCTCAAAGGTGCATGACATATCTGAATAAGTCAATAATGAATATTCATAGATTCCAGTCCCTTCTTGATGCATATTTATTAACAGCCCTTTCTGACTTCTGAGTGGAGTGTTAACCCGTAGGCTGGCCGTTATGAATAAATATTTATAACAAATACAAGAAGACAGACGAGACTCAATAAAGCGCCACACTGTATTGACCTGTCTGATTCAACCCACATCACTACCTTGGATTTTCAAGTTCGAAACTGTGCCCCTTGCCATCCTGACGGCGCTGTGTTCTGTTAAAGTCTGATCCCTTTAGTCAAACATGAACAAAGCCTCCGCACAGCAGAAGCATAAAAAGCGAATCCAAAACAGACACGGCTAATCAGAAAGTCACACGGTGAAGTGAAGTCAGCGCAAAGAAAGAATATGCAATGAACCAGAAGTAAAAAGGAAAACTTAGGTTAAGTGATACAAGAAAAAAAATGGGTGAAAAAATGATATATGAGAGAGCAGCATGGCAGACAGAGGGCTTAACAGATGCAAAATGGAGATGAAATGTAAAACAGACTCTGAGGTACCTTTAGAGTTGGAGTGCCTGGGCATCTCCCAAAGCAGTGTGAGTTAATACTATGCATGGCACAGAGGAAGATAGGCTGCAAAAACGAGGGAGATTGAGATGTGCAATAGTGATTTGAGATGGCCGAGACTAATTATTCCCTGGCGACGTGCGCTTTGCTTTTATCTGAGATGGGGAGATAAAAGAGGATGACGGGGGAGGCGAAAGAAAGAGGAGAAGCAGGGGAAGAGAGGAACAGACAGCACTGCAGTGAGAGGGAGAGAGGGGCATGCAAACAAAACGCAAGCATGTATCAGCCATACACAGATACTCAGTCATCCACAGGAAGGTGTGAGGCCAAAGTAAACATTGATCACTGATGAGTATCTCCAATAGTCCCTCTCATTAGGAAGTCCATGAGAGCTCATCAGTGATATCTAACTGTGGAATCAGCACACGCAGAAGGAGAAATACACTCTGGGTACATGAGCTGACAGAATAGCTTAGGGATGCAACTAATGATTATTTTCATTAACTATTAATATGTCTGTGTTTCCCATGAATCAATTAATTGTTATATAAGTGACCGGAGAAAGTGGAGCAACATCCTCGCCACGCCAAGCAACACACCTCCACCTACCCCCAAAAAAAATCAAGCCTAGTACAAGCAGTTATCAAAGTCATCCTACTGACGCTGGACAGTTTATGTAACGTAAATAAATATATAGCTAAATAATTAAATCAATGTTCCATAGCAACCACCGTTCTAGCAACCGCCTCCGTATGTGCATCCGTTCTGGACTACTGTAGAAACAATTTAAGCTTCACTAGTCAATATCTTTTCTATAAAACAATAGTTCAAATGACTAATAAACTCATAGTGATGAAGCCAAACAGAACTTATAATCAAACTCTGCATTGTCCCTCAGTTCTACGGAGCGTTTTAGTGGCTTTCAACTTATTGTTTTGGTTTTATGTGCTCCAACTTTACTGTTTGGTTGACCTTCGTTGCTCTCAACCTCATTCGCAGCAGGCAGCTGTTTTCAGCAAAAGAAAAAGCTCTGTAAAGGCAAAGTTAGTGACTATCTGGTAAACATAGTGGAACATTATTTAGCTGCATTTAGCTGCTTAACAACCACATATTTCCCTCAGGGTTGTAGGAACCAAAGCAGAGCTAGAATTAAAGTAAATATTGAACTTACATTTGCCAGGTGGCTAGAAACACAATTATAAATGAATGCTGCTGGATGTGTAAACAGCCAACTATTTGCTTATATTCCCCACAACTGTCATATTATACCAATGTTGTGTTTACATCGTGTTATAAATCTGTTATTGCTGCTTTAATTTCTGAAGCAATTGGCGACTAAACTTACAAAGTGCTTTGCAGCAGGGAATAAATGTTAAGGAGAGCAAAAAATGAACGACAAAAAAAGCTTGTATTGTAACAACCAAAATGGCTTCATCTCACTGTCTATACATGTCTATGAATTTTTTGTCAGAAACTCTCAAACAATAACGTCATACAAGTATAAAATGAGCACCTTTCTCTCATAATGAACAACAAAGACGTTTGATAAATTATAAACAACATGTGCTTCCAAGTCTACAGTAATTTGTATACGGTAATAACCTTAAACAGTGAAGGGAAGAGGGATTGAGTGACAGCTTCACTCGACTGTCAGGAGTGAGGGAGAGGAGCGCCGAGATCCCCCCTACTGGATCCCCAAGGCATTACCAACAGATCTACGCACAATTAACCCACACAGACAGATCTGCTGCATCAGCCATTTGCATCACCGGATACATATAACCAGCACTTTAGCAACATAACTGTAACAACAAGGAAATTATATGTCTTAAAAATTGAATACTGTAAAAAGAATGTAGTAATCTTTTCTGAAAATTAAGTAATTTTGTCTCAAAGGGAATTATTCTTATATACTGTATGTCTAGAGCTGCAACAAGTAATCGATTAATGATTAGTTGTCAACTATTAAATCAATCGCCATCTATTTAGATAATGCAATAATCAATAGTGCAATGGACAGGTAACAGCAGGTTAAATAAATAATAAAAGAGAGCACAATTTATAAAATAACAAGTGTTTCCTAGTGCAGTCATTCTGAGTTCAATGCCTGTATGGCATAGGAAATAAAAGACTTCTGATTTTGATAATCGATTAATCGGTTTGAGTAATTCTTCAAGAAAAAAAAAGAAGTACAAATTCTCTGATTCCAGCTTCTTAAATGTGAATAATTTCTGGTTTATTTTCTCCTCTATGACAGTAAACTGAATATCTTTGAGTTGTTCATTTGAGGGAAACACTGATTGACATTTTTCCCCATTTTCTGACAGAAAGATGGTAGACCTGATAGACCAAACAACTAATCAATTAATCGAGAAAATAATGGACAGATTAATCGACAATGAAAACAATCGTTAGTTGCAGCCCTATATACAGTATGTCACACAACCAGCAGAGTATAAATGTGTAACACCCCTTATCCTAAGTGCAGCGCACACTGTAAACTGCAAACAAGAATTGAAAAATAAGGCTTCCACTATGCAGCTCAGGCCTGTGCAATACAAAGCAATTATTGTGTGGTGGAGGCCCCTCATTTGCATACAGCACAGCTCATGCCAGAGGATGCTCCCTGGGGCCACGGCCCGGGTCGACTCAACGCCGGGGCATGCGAGTATGTGTGTGTGTGTGTGTGTGTGTGCGTGCAGGTTAGTGTGTCAGACGGACGCTCACAACCCAGTCTGCAGCGCACAGTCAATTAAATCAGCTCTCTCATTAATGAGAACCGTGCCAGGTACAAATGCCTGCCCTGGGGTGGGAATTCATAATTGAGAAGAACTTGGAGAATTCATTTCTAAAATAACAAGAGCTGTAGTCGGGGACATTTCTCCCATTTCCATCCAAATACTCTTAAAAAGGTCAAAAACAACCCCTTTTAAATCCTCCTTAACACCATCAGTCTTTACGCTCCAATGTCACACATATAAAATATAATTAACGCTGTCAAAATTTGTTTTAATGCCACTCATTTCTCTAACGCATTAACGCAACTTGTGATTTGTAGGTTGTAGCGGGCTCAGTTTTAAAGCTAGAGTGAAGATACTGGTGTCATATGGAACTAGAAAACCTAAGGAATCCATTGGTACCAACCATGGCATACTAGCTTGTCTTGTAGGAGGCTAAATAACGCTCCAAACTTACACTACTTTTGGCGAGGAAAAAACTGGTATGGCCATTTTCAAAGGGGTCCCTTGACCTCTGACATCAAGATATGTGAATGAAAATGGGTCAATGGGTACCCACGAGTCTCCCCTTTACAGACATGCCCACTTTATGATAATCACATGCAGTTTGGAGCAAATCATAGTCAATTCAGCACACTGACACACTGACAGCTGTTGTTGCCTGTTGGGCTGCAGTTTGCCATGTTATGATTTGAGCATATTTTTTATGCTAAAAGCAGTACCTGTGAGGGTTTCTGGACAACATTTGTCATTGTTTTGTGTTGTAAATCGATATCCAATATTAAATTTATACATACATTTACACAGAGCAGCATATTTGTCCACTCCCATGTTGATAAGAGTATTAAATACTTAAAAAATCTTTCTTTAAGGTACATATTGAACAGATAATCGTGATTAATCGCACATTTTGTAACTATTAGAATCACTTGACATTGCTAATATAATACATATTTTTAAAATGAGACCGCACACAACAGGTATGGAGAATATTTTAAAGAAAATAATGAAGCCAACATGTCAAGAACTACTTGAAATTCAATCGCGTTTCTATCTCGCATTTGGACCATGAATTCTTTACTTTGTGGTGAATCTTTTCAGGTGACTGATTTATGCCAATTGCATGATAATGGACCCGTGACCTCAGACTACCCTGTACTCAAGATCGCCTCTGGATTTTCTTTCACAACGGATAAAAACACACTGGACTGAAGGTGATGCAGAATAGCGGCTGTATGCGTTGGTCTTTCTTGTCCATTGACCAGAGAAATATCTCTTTTCATGAAAACGCTCGCTTTCTTTCTTCTAAAAATGTCTGAGAGCTCGCAGGCTTTACAGGTGACACATTTCTCAGCTTTAGTTAGTGCGAAACCACACAGCTGAGTTTTCGCAGGCAGTCGACGCACACACACACACACACACTCTCCAGTTCCCAGAAGGCCGCTGTGGTTCTGCGGTTGCAGCCGTGAGCAGCAACCTCCCTCCTAGCAAAATCCTCAGGGGTCCGGTGCTCCCGGACACAGCATACATATTTCAGGTGCAGCCTGGGGGGCCGCACACGTACAGACAAACACAGGTGCTTATAATATTTTCACACCTGAATATCAAGAACTTGCTAAGACTTTAATGAATGTGTGTCTGGATGTGAATGTGGGTCTACATGGGATTTATTTATCACTGCATAACTTTGTGTGTGTGTGTGTGTGTGTCATTCTTTGATGGCAGGTGTCTGGATGCATGTGTTTGTGCTGCTGCTGATGAGGATGGAAGTTTGCTGGTGGTCTAACTGAGCTGCTAATGGCCCTGCTGGGTGTGAAAATCTGTTCTACTGTCTGTCTTTATTTAGCACACTGGTCTGGCCCTCTTGCTGAGTGTGTGTGTGTGTGTGTGTGTGTGTGTGTGGATGAGCTCCAAAATGTTCCAGTGTATGTATGTCAGCACAGTACTGTACATTTTGTGTGCGCGTGAGAGTGGTTTATCAGGCGTGTGTGTGTGTGCTGACTCTCATCCCTAAGAGACGCTCAAACTAAGGCCACCTGCTGATTTCCACGTCCCCGCGTCTACACACACACACATATATGGCACGCGCATTATACAGAACCAATCAGCTGTTCACTATTCTGTTCACACACACATATCCATAACACATCAATACATGTCCACAAACACACACACGTCGTGCCCCAGCACACAGCTTTTGGCACATCTCCAGTGTATTACTGTTGGCCCTTTTTGTTCAATTCATGGCTCAGTGACGCCTCCTCCTCCTCCTCCTCGCCTGTAGCACTGCATTTCCCATGAGGCCATGCTGGCAGGCACTAATCTCTACTCTTGCCGGTCTTCCAGCGCTGCAGGTCCAAACACCGCTGCACTGACCATGAGCCTGACTCTCAGTGGGTTGGAGAAGATGACCCGGTCACAAGTTCATTAGGGATTATCATTTATTCATTTGTCCTTCATAGTCTTTTTATTTATTTTTCTGTATAAGACTCAGACTTCAGCTTGTAATACATGCCACATCCCCATCCAGCATACATCAGATTTGTTGCTATGGTGTTATGGTATTTTCATTCTAGTCATTTCCCAACCTGCGGGCCAGGTTCCCCCAAGGGGTCAGAAGAAAAAGTAGGAGCCCACTGAGCAATAGGCTTTTCAACATCGCCTCTATGCTTTAGCTCTGATATAGACCACAGGTTTTTTTTTGGCTATATATAGCCCAGTTTTAGGCCATATTTCAAAAATATCATTACATATTTTAGAAATGCATAAAAACCTGTAAATATGTAACATAAGCACTGCACACCCCCGCGTTTAGAGTATAACTGTTAAGCTTTCACTTCTCACCCTTAAATAACCTTAAACTAAACGCCTACTGACAAATAGACGTATAATATACATCTATTACATGTAATTTCAATGTCAAATTGCTCAGTATGAAGGGTCCCAAGATGATTAACAAGATAAACACACAAAGAAAAAGAATGTTTCTGCTACAAACTAGAATTACCGCCTCACGGTTGTATGCCTCCGCCAACCAGTCAAGTTGCAATTTACATCCATGTCTGTCCAAAATGTCATCACTTCATCATTTTATCCTGTTAGACATTTCTGTGAAATTGTCATAATTAGCATATGAATTCTTGAGTTATGGTCACAAACTTTCTCATTTTACAGCTAAACAGTACACTACAAGAGGTTTCTGAAAACATTTGAGGTGAAAAATAGGCATTACAGTAACAGAATATTGATTCATATTTGATCAGCGCTGCCTAGTTTGACCGTTTGGTTGGAGTTTGCGAGTGATTGACAGCTGCCTCCGTTGAATGAACAGCCGATTGGAACGCTCTCTCTCTGAAATGACCTGTGATTGGTCATGGGCTAGATTTTTTAAAGCCTGAAAACAGAGCCATGAGAAGGTGCAGAAGTCTTTGCAGAAGCTTTTCTCTCAGAACATTTGAATTACAATATGCTGAAAGGGTATTATGGAAATTTTTGCCCAATGATGCCAAAAATATTCTGTCTACTGCAGGTTTAAGGTTAGGCATTGACCTCGTATAGGTCGTAGAGCAGCGAGTCTTGTGAGAGTTTTTGCAAGTTTTTACAATTCATGGGTTACCTTCTAGACACAACCCCTCCGGCAACAGCTGTCGCCTGCGTGGATGAATAAAAAAAGGATTTTTTTTTTTTCAGATATTCGAGATTCTCTACCTCCCTGTGAGATGGAAGAATCTGGGATGAATCTGCACTCTGACGAGGTGTTGCAAAGTAGACTTTACTTTGCTTTAAAGAGTTGACAAGCCGAACGGGTTGGGAACCATTAATCTCGGATATGAAATGATCAGTCATCTTCAAAAGTTTGAAAAGTGATATCACTCATATGTCTGTCCTCATCTCCTCTGGTGTAGGGATAAGACAGCGCTGTCTGGCCGCAATCAATCAGAGCGGCTGAAAACATTAAAAGTGTCTACCTCTTTAAACAGCCGAGGCAGCGAGGGACGGCAGCTGTAAATCTGTGAGCTAACCTTTAGCCACGACAGGCTAAGCTCTCAGCTTGCACGCTTACCTTTATCACTTCGCCCACAGCAATCCTTTCCCCACCTCCGATAATGACTTGCAAAGCTAGACTAAGCAGCTAATGCCGTGAAACCGAGCTACACAAAGAAAAAAAAAGTTTTAATACACAGGTGTGGGGAAGATTATGTACTGTAAAAATGGAAGAAAAGATGATTTAATGTATGCCAATACATGCTTCCCCATTCCTGTTAGTTTTGTGTAATTGCCCGTTTCCTTCCGCGCGCAAAAAAATGTGTACGTGTGTGTTTAGGAATGTGTGTGCTCAGGAGCAAGCTGGTTTAATTTCCCACAAGATCCAGAAAGAAAAATCTCCTTAGTGCTGGAGTGTGGTGCACAGTACACTGAGCATATTACGCTATTATGTTTATGGAGGCGAATCAATTCCTGTATTACGGGACACAATAAAGCTGAGAAGCATCTCATGTGTCCGGATCATATGGCTAAAAAAGCCTGCATGAAACATCCCTGCAGATAACCTTCGCTATGCTCCGCTGAGGTCCTTGTACTCTGACACAGGCAGGATTTAAGCCCACGTCTTCCACTCAAAATGTACTGTAAGATTTTAAACTAATTTACGTCAGTGGAGGTTTTCTACATGAGGTAAAGTGAAGAATTGGGTAAAAGCGTGCGAGGCATGTAAGGGCAAGGAATTAAGTGCAGTCAGAGGGAATAAATCAACAAACGCACAGTCGACACGCACACAATATGCGAGACAGTACGCGTCAGTGACCTGACCAACCCACGGCTTAGGGATGGGGTGTGTCTGCAGTCCACCCCTGGCCTGCTGAAAAATTAACGGCGTGGAACATTGTTCGTCGGTGCTCAATAATGTATGGGCAGGTTACAGCAGGAGAGTCACAGACAAAAAGAGGAGTCTACTCTTCCTATCGCTCTCTGCCTCTGCAGCGGCTGGAATGTAAATGTGCACACATACATGAGCACATACACGCGTGAACGAGGTGTTGACCAAACTGTCAGTTGGACTCCATCATAACTGCGTGCGCGACCGTTTAGCCAAGTTTATAGTTTGACGCGAGAATGAAATCGAAAGAGAGTGTTGCTCGTGTGTCAGCCGCAAAATGACACATTCCTCCCTCGTCCTGGCCGCCGTTCATTACATTTCAGTCAGCCAAATCGCGTGGAACTGATTTATTATGTGAACACAGTATTATCAGTGACTACTCTGCGCAAATACAATACTCCTGTGCAAATATCACTGATATTTGAAGAGATGCCAAATGGCAAATTCCCCCAGGCAGGAGGACTTAATCAGAGCTCACAGGTAGATGCAGCAGTGTTTGTAGCAACGGCAGAACCGGAGTAGGCACTGCCTTGTTGCAAAGGGTGCGTTTGATTTATGCTGCAGAGACAAATATAGACTGATAAAAAGAGGACGTATAGTTACCTTGACGTCACCCATTGGTGCTGGGATTATGTATTTGAAACCTCAAGTTCAGCAATGTGGCCCTTGCTATCTTGATTTATGTCCGTCACCGTCTTGATCTGACGGACAACGCCATGGTAGAGACCTGTCAAAGTAGCCACGCCTTAAAGCATACCCTGCTTTGTGGTCTATTTGACTCTAAATGGGACCATAATTTACTAAATGAACATCATGCTGTATTGAAGAAGACTTGAAACTAGCGATTGAGACCATAAACTCATGTTTACAATGTTTACTGAGGTAATAAATCAAGTGAGAAGTAGGCTCATTTTCTCATAGACTTCTATACAATCAGACTTCTTTTTGCAACCAGAGGAGTCGCCCCCTGCTGACTGTTAGAAAGAATGCAAATTTAAGGCATTTCCGCATTGGCTTCACTTTTCAGAGCTGGAGGTTGCCCACTGATATCAACTCACACTATACCTGAAATGGCACGCAGGCTTTCCATGTAAAAGTTCTAAGGATGTAATTCCTAATGTAGAAAGTAAGGTAATAAGATCGGTACTACGCATCCTGTAATGCAATTTTTGTAAACAACTATTGTTGTGGTTTCATGGCAAATATCAGATTTCCAATCTGGGAAGGAGAAAAAAGTCAGAACACAAACAGGAAACAACTCAAAGTGTTCATGACTGCAGCTAATGTGTTATTCATAGTGCTGTGGACGTGCCAGTCCTTTTTGTCAGTGAATGAAGAAAATTAGAATCAAGGGTATTTCGTCATGAGGCCATGCAACAACAAACAACAGATTGTTTAAGGAGTAAATAATCATGAAACATGCCCCTCGATAGAAAAGGTAATACTGACCAATCATATGAAAATAAGTATGAATGAAACGCAAATTATTAGCGATTCAATCAAGGGTACTCGTATAACAAAGACCTGCTGTACAATGACGCACACTGCAGCGGTTTGCCTGTAATATTCTACTTGAATGTTGCCTATGTGCAACAGCGTGCGTCTGTGATGCACGACACATCTCTAGCTTTTTCCAGAGCTTCTAACCAAATTGCATGGTTCACTCATCAATTCACTTTATTAGAAGGAAACTTCTGTTTGCGCTTGATAACATGAATTTTGTTTAAAGAGTACTTGCTTTAAAAATCTGGGGGCACAATTGTCTAAATTGCCACTTAGCGATTAGCGTAGATCAATATGCAGAGCTTTTGATAGCAGAGGTACTTTGACGGAGAGGCCATTATCCGGCATCTCTCCCGATTCAACACTTGTTCACTGTGGAGTACGGCAGGAAACAATTCCACTTCATGGCCTTGTTAGAAGGCTTTTAATGTACTAGAATGGGTTTTTTAGTCAGTCTGTGTTGTTGCCACGTAGCAGCTGTTTGTTGGACAAAAGGAGAGCAGTCAAGATGGCTCAATAAATGTTTTAACATCGACTCCTTTCTGATCATTTTTAGTCTCTTCTTCACGCAAAGTGGCATCTCTCCTCTTTTGGTCTTTTAGTCTTGCAGTAACGATGACACAAAATTTATCCTGCATGATGAATGTCATGCATCAATTCATCTTATTGTTCATTTAAAGGGGCTCTATGTAGGAATCAGAAATTGCTTGTTAACAGTGACACCTGTGGCCGTCAAGTGAACGACAGTCAGCGTCCTATTGCTCGCGCTCGCACTACGTAGATGCGTGCGAGCACACACACGAGACTAAACGTGATTGACAGCTAAAACCACAATATCACTATATATTTTGCATGCTTGGCAGTAATGTTAGCTGACCAAACGAAGAGCCCTCCATGAATCGAAGGCTCGGCCGATGTTGATCCTAGTTTTCCCCCCCGACGTCGCTCACATTCCTGTTTTGCAATATCCGCAATATTGCAATACCTCGCTATTGACAAGCCAATCGCAAGTGATGGCAAGCAACCGCCACAACCGCTATCTTCACTTTTTTTCTTTTTAAATTCTTTACAATGAGTGCGCTGCATATTTCCGCATATATCCAATCAAGTACACTACCTTATGCGGACAGTTTCACTTCCGTATCATAGCAACCAGATGAAAAAAACAAAAAAACGCTGCCCCTCATTTCCCTTTTGTGTTCTGCATTTAACAATAAACAAGTATTTAATTAGTTTTGAAAAGGTCATCTTTGTCAATTAAAAAGCAACAATATACCTAATAATAGCCTAACAATAAAGCTTATTTATATAGCACTAAAATCAGGATAAATTATAGAATTTGCAAGAAAAAAAAAAGGCAATAACACCGCATATCGCGGTTGAGCCAACCGCGACACCTACATTGGCAATAAGAAACGATTCAAAAACGCTTATACGTGTAAAAACTTACATACAGTCCCTTTAAGTGGAGCAATGTACAGTACATTTATTGCACCTAAGAGCTCATTTCCATCTGTAGTCACACTGAGTGAGGAGCAGGTTGACGGAGTAAAAGATACCAGTCGGTTATGTTAGTGTGCATGTGTGCAGTGTTGAATACACTTATTGTAAGTCGCTCTGGATAAAAAGTGTCAGGTAAATAAATGTAACGTGTTTGCTGATTGTCTGTGTGTGCATGAATATATACAGTATGCTTAAGAATGTGCATGTATCTGTGTACAGTCATGCATGTTTGAATGCACACAGCAGGTGTTTGCTCACAAGTGAATGTCATTTTCCGCACACACACACACACATACACACACACACACAGAGAGAGACGGTGTGCCGCTGGGATCTTGACAAAGTCTCCACACAGACAGA
>CAKALU010066759.1:0-20347 GCA_916700995.1 Hozukius guyotensis
GTAGTAGTAGTAGCAGTAGTAGCAGTGGTAGTAGTAGTAGTAGTAGTAGTAGTAGAAGTAGTAGTAGTAGTAGTGGCAGTGGCAGTGGCAGTGGCAGTGGCAGCGGTAGCGGCAGCGGCAGCAGCAGTAGCAGTAGTAGTAGTAGTATGTTAATAAGAGGAGGAAATGTGATAGCACTTACATTTATATATATCGGTGTGCTTACGTTTCTAAGTTTAAAGCACATCAACCATAATTAGTACGTGACTGTGTATTCAGTTTGCCCAGCAGACTTCACAGTAGTCCGAGTCCTAATCCTGGCAACTTCCACTCTGTCTGTAGAGAAATCAAAGTAAGGCCCAACCCAGTCCGTAGTTGGAGGACTCCCAGACTTGGTATAGATGCTTCCCTGTCTCTTAGAGGTGTGTCTCCCTCCCTGCTCCAATATTAGAGGCACCTGTATAAATACACTCTATCGTCTTTTGTGTGTGTGTGTGTTTCTCTCCTCCTCCTCCTCCTCCTGCGCCGGGCTCAGTTTCTTCTTCACTCCCGTTAATGAAAACAGTAATCTGCAGCAGCACCTGAGTGGCCTGTTTGTACAGCCAATCCTACAGCCTTCTACAACTCTCCCGGCTCTCGTGCTCTCAGGTTTTTCAAACGGGCCGGCCGTGCCATTTGATGTGGGCCGGGCGGAGTTTATTCAGGTGTGGCGACCAGTGCCGCCGCCGCCACCCAGCCTCTTGATGTTGCGTCCATCCGCAGCCAGGTGCCGGAGCTTCGTCAGAGAGCCTAGTGTTTCGGCCCCCGCAGATGAATAGAGGGCCTGTTGATGGAGCTCGTCTGTGGGGCCCTGCGGTTTCTCCCCTCTTACACGCAGCGGCAGGGATACATGACCGGTTCGGGGCGTTTACCTGCTGGAGAGGAGAGGGGTGGACTAAAAGGGAGCTACAACGCTACCCACGCTTTTCCCACAGGGGAACTTATAATATGGTGCACGTATTTGTGTGTGTGTGCCCATGTGTACATGTGTGGCGGCCCCACCTGTCTGAATGAACACCACTCTGTGTGTTTGAACTGAGGCTGGGTCCGGGTCGACACAGGTTGAACGGGCTAAAATGGGCCGCCTGGCGTCGCCTCGAGGTTACAGCCTCAGATCACATTGTGAGGTGGGAGGGTTCACATGTGTTTTCTTTGGAGGTGTGATTGTTCTAAAATATCCCTTCCCTTTATTTTAGATTGAGAGAGGTGGGTTATTTATATAACATTGACAGAAATATGCATTTAACACCCAATTTTGGAAGCGAAATGGAAACTATAAGGAAACACTGTGAATAACTTCACTGTAGGTTTACGTTAGGCTTGCTTTAGAGGAATTTCAACACTTTTTATACACTTTATACATCTTCGGGGTGAAAAGTCTTAAAGTATTGAATTCAGTTCCCTCAAAAAAAGGCCTTAGAAGTAATTAAAAAGTTATGTATGTAGTTGTGCAGGAGGCTGTTAGCTACAGTAGCAAGTAGGACCGTCCCCCTTTTTGTCAAGTAGTCTACTAATCGGTCGTTTTGGTCTTAGCCGACTAAGATTTCTAAAGTCAATTAGTCGTTTTTTCATGCTTTTTTCATGCTGAATGACTTATTTCCAAGACATTTCTGAGCACATCTCTGGTAAACACAAGATTTAAAGTGGTTCTTTTGTGTGATTCTTTGTGGAGAAACTCAGTTTTTACAGATCTGTTGATTAAATCAGTCAATTAGTCGACAAAATCGTATGAGTTCATTGTTTATTGTTTACTTAAAGTTACTATATGTAACTTTTAGAAAGTCCTTGTTATTAATGACAACGGTGGCCGTTAAGTGAACTGCAGTCAGCATCCTTTTGATCGCACTCAGTAGGTGCGAGCGATCAGTGACGTGACGTTACATTACAATCACATATCACCGTCTGTCTATCTGTAATGTCCAATCTCCAGGATTCTAACTAGCTTGCCATTTGCAAATTACTTCATCAGCTAACGTTACGAAACAAAACTTTCCAGAGTCCTTTACATCAAAATCAGTCCACAGGCTGTTTATAGGCAACCGAGAAAATCGGGGAAGGTCTCAGTTTTTAAGTTACAGTACAATGTGTTCACACAATGGCAATACAAAGCGATTAATACATGTAAATTGTTACATATAGTACCTTTAAGGATCCCCATTAGAAGCACATGGATGTGCATCTAGTCTTCTTGGGGTCCTGAACATAAAAATCCAATACAGACAATATATTAAAGTACAGGCAACTTAAGCTATAAGCAGATACAGAAATAAGAGAAATTGAGGACGAGGTAGTACCAGACATAGCAGTGCAGTTAAATATAAAATAGAGGAATAAATGCACTTCACAGATATAAAGTCATGCTAACACAAGCAGACTAGACATATAAATGAATGAGAGAATTTGAGGGTATTAAAAAATGAGTACATGTGTGCTTGCCATATTAAAATATGTGGGGTATGTATCTTTTCTTCTTTGGTCGAGGACAGCTCTCGTGTCATTTTTAGCAAAAACTTACATTAGTTATTTTTTAAATGGTTAATCTATCCATCAATTCTCTGCTGTGTTTCCAGGTCATGTTAATTGATTAATTATATTACTAGTAATTATGGTTATATACAGTTTGGAAGTGCTGAAAAATTGTGATATAAATGTCAAAAAATTCCTGTATTTAATAAATAGTAGTGGCATTCTATGTGGTATTAAAAAGGTCTTAAGTTGGCTGAACACTACAGAAACCCTGATACAGTACTTGTTGCTGAACGGCATGAATAAAACAAACACTTCAAAGCTACCTGACCACGAGGTTCTGCATACAAATCAACATTACATTTCTGAGAAGCAGCGTGTTTCAGTAGCGTGAGCTTCCTTGTAGTACCTGGTAACAGAGTTTATTTGAAGATTGAAGATTTCTCTGAAAGAGAGTTTTTCAATTGAAATCTCCTCCTCAGAACTTTTCTTTATCGCTCTGACCAATCTGAAAACAACAACAGGGAGCGAGAGTCAGTCCGCCAACCGCTGCCTCTTATCACGCCAACAACACCGAGCTTTTTTTTGCACGAGTTTTTATAAGCGGCACCCCTCGCAGCCACACATTTGCAGCTGCACCACAGAGAGTACACTGGAATTCGCCGCGCTCTTTCTCTTCTAGAGAAAATGCAACCACAGTGTCGCTGTGGTTGCGTTTTCTCACAGATGTGGCGTTGGAAGTTTATTTGACATGTGACATCTTGGCAGTATGAAGAAAAAAGATAAGCAGTGTAGAGGATTAGAGCGAAGAGAGAGAATAGTACTTTTCTTGTTGCTCTGTATTCGCCAGAGTTGGAGATAAAGAAGCAGGTTATCAATCAAGACCTTAAATGCCTCTTGAGCCAGATGTTTTAATGCAGCGGAGCGGAAGAAAAGCTTTAAATCATGAGAGGGGGAACAGGTAAGCCTTGGTCATACGTCTGTCACACACTTCTCTCTACTCCCCCGGTGTATTTTTTCACTGCTGTTAATAGCAGCCAGCCATATACAGTAGAGCGCAGGTCATAATGAAAGACCCCCCAGGGGCCAAGGCAGGGACTAATAACCCTCTAAATAAGTCTCTTCTAGTGCTGAAAGGCCGGTCTCTTTTATACTGCGAGTGTATATGTGCTGTAAAGTCCTTTCCAGCCTACTACAGTAATTTTACGACCTTGTTTTATCCTTTTTTTTTTCTTTCAAAGCTTGTCAGAGAATTTGGGAGGGAAGTCAGAGAGGGTGTCAGTGGATCAAAGTGCTGCAGGCCCTTCCAGTTTGAGGCTTTGAAAAGTAGTAAAAGAATGCATAAAATTACTTTGAATATCTTGGATGTTTTATCTTTTAAAGTGTTATTACAATTCATGGCTTTGTGTGAAGGGCGGGTGTCACGAGAAAGAGCCATCAGTCATAGAGTCACACAATAAAATCAGTAGTGACAGTAAAATTCAGGATTTGCGTGCTTTGAATGAGTGCTTGTATGCAGTTGGTGCAGATAGTGTTCATTGTGTGTTTGCGTGTGAATTAACATGACTGGCTGCTGAAGATCCTCGGCTGGCTGTATAATGAAGAGAGGATGGAAGTCATACCAAACAGCTTCAAATATAAATATAAAATCCTAATTCTTAAATCTAAAATAATGTCAAAGAGGAAGATGGTGTATTGTAATATAAATCATCCAGACCAAACCATTCTTGTTTTTTAGATCCCCATGGTGTGATTATAGATACCACAATATTACCAACATAATATTAAAATGGTACACCAAAAATATACAATTAAATTATTAAATACAGACAGACTACAGTGCAAATAAAAAAAGGCCTTCAAAAACATGTGTTTGAAAAGGAGGACAACACTCAATCGGGTAGTGTGATCTCATCAGAGATGTTTCGATGGTTACAGAGGTGATAGTAATGTTCCGCAGTTAGCTCGTAATATTGCTTATAATAAGCCACATGCTGGAGTTAGTCAGGGCAGGGTGGTACATCTACAGTTAATGTTACCGACTGAGTCAGAGGGCAGAGGAGGAACAAACCGAAACATCAAACAGCCGGATTTACACTGAACACATCTACAAGATAGAAAAGGTTTTCCTTTTAAATCATCTACATTTGAGTAGAATGGCTGTAGTCAGGATTTTACAAATGCTGGTAGAGTCAAGTCAAAGTTTATTATAGCCCAAAATCACAAAGCATGTCTCAAAGGGCTGTACATATAATAATACATAATATATAATACAAACAGCAATGAGCAAAATTAGCAAATACACACAAAAACGTATATAATTGAAATAAATTACTTGTAATACATTTCAAGTACTAATATTGCAAAATAAAAAAAAAAATATATATATATATATTTTTTATAAAATTTAAATAATGCAGATTTTTTTTCAGGTTACATTTTCTGTGCTTTATTATTATTATTATTATTATTATTATTATTATTATTGTTATTGTTATTGTTATTATAATTATTATATTTTATTAATTATTTATTTAGAGTAATAGTTTGTCCTAGATTTCGGTACATTTATGTTTCAGTGCAGTCACCCAACTGCTAGGAATAAAAGGAAAATAATTATTGTATTTTTCACTTTTTTTTAAAATCTTAAAATAGTCAAATTAAAACCCACTAAGCCTAAAAATATTTGTAACAGACTTACAAAAAAAAAAAAAAAAAACACTGCATGTGTATCCTTATTGTTGAAAAATGTGAAATGCACCTCTGGTTGGTCACTAAAAAATTAAAATTCCCAGAAAACATAACCCCGGCCTCCTTAATGGTAGCTACAACCCTCATAATCACATCTGTTTTAGAACAGTTTGAATAATATATAGATGTGTTAACCCATTAGATAATGACAAATGAGTGTAAAAAGTGGGCCTTGTATATTGGAAGGTGAGATAAATGATTTAACTGTGAAAATGTAGTAAATATTAAATCACTATATTTTTTTTGTTAACTGTAGTTTAACAAGTGCAGGAACGTCAACAGTATTTCAACAGGAGGTTTAGTCTTTAAGCAGCACTCTAAAACACACCAAGTGTGTTTGTGAATTCTTTATAAAGTCTAATAGAACTAACTAGACTAACGTGGTCGTATATGGTTGAGTATTATCATGTGCAGATGTTTTTGTTTATGCTGGTGTTGTTAGTGATAAAGAGGTTACGTTGGACTGAAATAACACAGCAGCGTAAAAAAGCCAAACGTCAGCAGTCCGGCAGTGAGTGGAGGAGGGGATCTGGAGGAAATACACTCCCCTCTGTGACCAGCAGGCTGCGCTGTAGCAGCATCACTCCTCCGCTCCTCTGCTCCCTTCACTTCTCCTTCCTCACTGACAGGCAGCCTACAATCACTGACCTCTTTTCTTTTTTTTTTTTTTGTTCAGATTTTTTTAGTGTATTTTAATAATTCTGCTTCTGCTGGATTTCCACAGAGAGCAAGAAGGAAATGGTAAGTGCAGGGTTGAGCTCAAGTGGAAATGTCCTTGTCGGGGTGTTTTCATGAGTTTGGTGTCTGCAGTCGGGTGTGCCCATTACCGAGACCATCAACACCACCACCATCACCATCACCATCACCGCTGCTATACCCCGGTCAACATCCTCTGCGTGCATTTCATTATTACGTTTCGTCCCAACTTTTTCCGTTCTGGAGAAAAAGAAAGAAAGAAAGAAAGAAAGAGAATAATTGACAAAACCACACTTTTCCCTTCTCTATCAAAGTGGTGTTTTTCTTTTCGCGGTCCAACAGTGTTCTTTTTTGTGCGTCAGGCTTTCTGCTTTGGTCGATCTGTGAACAATAGCTGTGGTGTGCCAGTTCCAAAACAGTTGATAACAGTTTTGGTTTGAGATAACCATTGTGAGCAGGCACTTTTATCTTGGAATATAAAAGCTATCTGGGTTTGGAGCAAAGGACTGATCAAAAGCTACGAGTGTGTGTGCACTGTGTGTTTTTCTCTGAATTTGCAAGCTCCATTTGGTGTGTCACTCCAGTATTTACAACATTTTTCCTGACTGTAGGTCAAGTCTCTCTCTCTCTCTCTCTCTCTCTCTCTCTTTCTCTCTCTCTTTCTCTCTCTCTCTCTCTCTCTCTCTCTCTCGTTCACGTTTGCCCTGGCCTCAGCACAAGTCCTCGCAGTTGTCAGTTTCAGGAAATGCACTGCGCTCTGTTGGGAAGCGAGGTATCTGCCTCCGGGCCAGACTTTTTTTTTTTTTTTCTTTTTCGGTAATTTTTATCGGCTACTTACGGGAAGTAAAGCTGCTCTTGTGCACACAGGACTGTTCACTCAGCCCTCTCCTCTCTCACTGTGCAATAATGACACACACACACACACACACACACACACACTGGCTGAATGAATAGATAAGTATTTAAATGAATAGATGGCTGGGTGGATGGATGCATCACCGTGCCCTCTTATTGTCTTACTACTGAGTGTGTGTGCATGCATGTAAGCCCTTATTGTACATGTGCACACACACACTGTCCTCCCCTCTCTGTAATCCAAATGCTTTTACACTTTGTTTGACTTGTGATTGCTAGAGGGGCCTCATATATTGTTACTGCTGAGCAACAACGTCAGCCCGCTGTCCACCACCCACCACACCCACCACCCAACCCGTTCACACTCTTTACACCCCCAAACCGTGTATCACATGAAAGGCCTATAGAAGCAGCCTCACATGATCTGCAGAGCAGCGTTGCAGAAGTGTGTGCAGAAAAGCAACGAAAACAAAGCCGTATGTTTTTTGGCCAGAGGGCTCGAGTGTGATGTATGAGCAGGGTGTGTGTGTGTGTGTGTCGCTGTGCGTGTGTGTAGGAGTGGGGTGAGCAGCTTGAGTCCAAACAGGATATTGTAGTACACGGGAGCACAAATTCTTGCGGCAGTTTGGCTCTGTGGGTTCAGGACAGACTCGACGACAAGCAGGCAGCACCCCCTACGTTGTCTCTCTCTCTCTCTCACACACACATACACACACACACACACACACACACACACACACACACACACACTCATATCCTCCTATCAGATAACGGGCTCGATAGCCGGCCTCCCTTTCTACGAGGGAAACAATATTATTGGACTCAGTGACAGTTTCCTGAGAAGAGAGCAAGGTCCATAGAAACAGAATGAAAACAATCAGTCAGTTTTAAAAGTGGAAATAACCTCGTGTGAATGCAAATAATTCACACGAAACACATTATCTCAAGCTCCACATTTCAAACTATATACTTGAATAACTTGACAAATGCAATTTCAACCTTTTTTTGGACACAGTTTGCTCCCTCTAACATTTGACCTGCTTCTTCTCGGCCTCGGCTCGGAGGAGTAAATAACAAGTTGGCCTTGGACTTTCCCTTTAAGACATTTTGCTCCGTGCAAATCCCACCACAGTGCAATCTGATCAAGCTGTCATTCCATAGAAAACATTTGTCAGACATGTATTTAAGAAATCAACACTTGAGGCAAGAAGACTTCATCTTGAGAGATGCTATTTAAAGAATATATTCAGCACAGTTGTCTGGAATCACCCCGCAGCAGTCAGCTCTCTTAGTACTGACTCTGTGTTGCATTTTCCACACTTATTCTAATCGAGTAATGAGTTAGACATCCCCGGACTTTCTCCTTAAGATAGTTTGTCATTTGTTCACAAACTCCAGATTAGAGTGGAGTATAGGGGGGAGGGGGGGGGTCGAGCGAAATCCACCCAGAGGGAGGGTGGAACGGATTCACCTCGTGTTTGAGGCTTGGAGAGGAAAGACGAGAGCGAGAGAGGAGCGCAGTGTGTGTCGGTGTTCATCTCACAGGGTTGTCAGGAGCATTAAAACAAGCTGTTTGTCAAGTGCCAAAGCCGGCAGCACCCGTCCACTCGCTCCATCCTGGGTGCTTCATCCGGAGTGCTGCTGCCGAGGCAGACTGACAGAGTGTGTGTGTGTGTCCAGATGAATAGAAAGACAGACATACAGATATGTAGCTGGATAGAGAGAAACACTTCTGTGCACCACATGGACAACACGCTGTAAGAAATAGCAGATTTTGAATATAAACACTGAAGGCAGAATGTGAGTCGAGGCTAACTAAACTATTAGTTTTGGGTTAAGACCAACAATACCCATTTTCCTCCGTCCCCTGTGTTTTACCATTTTCCCTGGTAGCTCTATAAAAACATTGTTTGGACAAGAAAAGCAGACATTGTTATTTGCCTGAATTTTTTATTAGTAAATATGACTTTATGAGCTCTGAGTTTCCATCATTTTTGAGCCATTTGGTCATTTGTGTGCGATGAAAATCGAGTCCTCATTTGTTACTTACCGTAACACAAAGACTTGAAACAAAAGAGCCATAATGTTGTTATTAAATTTGTCTTGCCAACAAAACTGTTTATGAAACAATCAGTAATGACCATCAATTTGTTCCATGGAAATCTGGAAAGAGTTTTCATTCACAGTTTTATGTAAAAAAAAAAAGAACTTGGCGAAAGGAAATTAAATTAATTTAGACAGCCTAATAATGCATGCACACTATGGGAATGGTTTATTCAGTCCATAATGTAAATTGAAACAGATTGTTGTTGCATCTTAGTTTGCAGCCACTTTATTTGGGTGTACGTCTTTATAGTTCTGTAAGGTTATATATTTAAATCATCAGAAATGAAGTGTGCATTTCAATGGGGCCGATCTATTCAATTCAATTCTACGTGTATACACAATATACAATATAGACTGGAATTTTTAATTCCTGTTTTAGTTTTGACCTATTTGTTACTGCATTAAAAAAGGTTTACACTTGAACTGTAATTCCTGTTAATTTTTAAGATTTTTTTACCAAGTTGTTGGTTTACGATTTATTATTTTAATAATAAATAACTCAGTAAATTTATATTTATTTGTCTCATTTCGTTTAACAAAGTTAGGAAAGCAATATTAAAGTCAAGCCTGATGTTGCCTTACACATAAAAGAATGATCCCAGTCACTTCCACACAGTGAGTTATACAGCTTATTAATTAAACAATGGTATCCGATCTGTACTCGGTCATCGGCCGATACCCAATGCGCAGGTATCGCTATCGGGACTAAAAAAGTCGGTTCAGTGCATCCCTTGTTTTCTCTTTTCCACTGATTTATTTGTTTAAGTATCAACATGGACATTGTGAAATGTTTTTTATTCAAATTATAAAGGAATTTAAAAACATCTCAGTGATACTATGGATGCATAAAACAGCAAGACGTCACTCTTTACTCATTTAAAACAACCCATGACCTTTCTTCTTTTAATCCTGGGTCATTCCTCATGTGTGCCTACTTAATTGCCAAGGTTATGACTGATGAAAGATGAACTCATCCCGCTGCCTTTGCTGGGAGTAGATTCATACTGACCCCCAAGCAGGGAAAAGCAATAGGAAGCCGAAGCAATAAAAGGCTTTGACATTGATGGGCCTGTTTCCCAAACACTTAGGACCTTAAGTCGTCTCCTCTCCAGTCTGTCTGGAGGGGCCGGGGCTCCACTTCTTATTGCTGTGTCTGACCAGAGTCGCCATGCTCCGGAGAGGGTCGACGTTTGGTCTCGACCCCTTAGTTCCTGTCTGTCTGTCTGTCTGTCTCTGTGACTGAACATGCTGCAGGGCTCGGCGTGGAGGTGGTGGTGGTGGTGGTGGGGTAAGTGGGTGAGGAATTTCTGTGTGTGTTGAAGGCCTTCAGCAAACAGCCCTCACAGTGTGAAAGCAAATACAGAGACCTGTTCTCTCTACGTCTGACGGTCTGCTGATTAGACACAAAGTGTAACAGGGAACAAGAAAGAAGACTTGTGGTAATAACTGGAAAATGTGACACGTTTAAACACATTTTCTTTTTTAAATTCACGGTAAATTTGTCACGAAAGAGTGTCATTACAAAACAACAAAGCAGAAATGAAACCATTTTTTTTCTTTCTTAGAATTGTGGTGAACTTTTACAACGTTACAGGAACTCAAGCAGAACCATGGAGGGTATCCATACAGAAATAATCATTTTCAGCAGAAGGAAAAATGACTTGGCTTCATTTTCATGTTACTGTGAGAGGATTAAAAGCCAACACAACCTACTTTTTTTTTTTTTTCCAGGTTGCTGTTGAACAACTTCTTAACCCCCTCCGTCCGTCCATTTGGCTTCACTGACTGGATTAGGTTCATGCACAAGGCCCCTACTCATGCCAATGGATTGCTTATGACAGGCCCTTATGCAGACACCTTGACTGCCATGAGCAATTACTTTAAATACACAGGAGAGGGCCAGAGCTGGGCTGACCTGTGGGAGGGTGAGAGGTAGAGAGGGGGGGGTGGAGAGACAAGGGGAGAGAGGCACTTATGCCTCATTTACACTGCATGCTTCGACTCGACTCAACTCGACTCACTGTCGGTACCAGGTCCTTTTTTCATTTTCGTTTTGCATTGTGGATACAGTATCCCCTCAGTGTAGGCGGGATTCTCAGCTGATAGCCATACTGCTGTGACATTATCTTCAATGCAACACTCGATGATTCCTTTCAGCGGCAACCTCCAGGTCTGAGAAATGAAACCCATGCGGAAGTGCCTGAAACCTGCATTCTTTCTACCAGCCAGCAGGGGGCGACTCCTCTGGTTGCTAAAAGAAGTCTGATTGTATAGAAGTCTATGAGAAAATGAGCCTACTTCTCTCTTGATTTATTACCTCAGTAAACATTGTAAACATGAGTTTATGGTCTCAATCGCTAGTTTCAAGTCTTCTTCAATACAGCATGATGTTCATTTAGTAAATTATGGTCCCATTTAGAGTCAGATAGACCATAAAGCAGGGGATGCTTTAGGGCGGGGCTACCTTGTGATTGACAGGTCGCTACCACGGCGTTGTTCGTTCTGGGAGTTGTCCGTGTTTTCGTCTTACAACTTTAACCCTTTCACAGTGTGTTTTCACTTCATGAATGTTAATTATAACATTTTGGTCGCCTAAAAGTTTTATTCAGCGTTCGGTTGTACTTAGCTCCACCCTCTCGTGTCACTTCTGGTTGCAAAAAACCAAGATGGCGACGGCCAAAATGCCGAACTCGAGGCTTCAAAACAGCAGTCCATAAACCAATGGGTGACGTCACGGTGACTACGTCCACTTACAGTCAATGGCGGCAACCAAACGTCTGCACTTCGTTAATTGTACAGCATAGTTTTGCGGGCTGCCATTCTTTATAATCTGGGTCGAGTAAATAAAAAAATTGCGGTCGCTATTGACGGTAGCTTGGCTATTTAAAAGTGGCGGGTTTGTGCAGGATGTCCCACAACAACAACAACAACAGGATGTCGCACAAGTGACAATTCTCTCTGACCAATCAGTGGTCAGCAGTGTTTTAACTCCACCTTCTAGTATCGGCTCAACTCGCTTAGAACCTCCACCGAGGTGGTGCCAAAAAAAGTACCAGCTACTATCCACAACTTTTGCTAATGGAAAACCAAAACAGAGCGAGTTGAGTCGAGTAGAGTCGTGCCGTGCAGTGGAAATTAGAGAGAGGGAGAGGTAAAACGGGAGGAAAGACAAACACCCCACGGCTAATTCTAGATTATGTCAATTTCTTTTTTCCTGAGCAACACTTAAAACCACTTTATGGGTGTCATGAGTGAAAGGTATTAGTACTTGCAAGTTAAGTGGAGCAATGTTTTTTACTCTTGGAATGACATGTAGCTCTGTGAAACATATATAAAATCTTTAGCTATCATGTGTAATCAGATAGCATTCATATCACGTTCATGTAACTGAATCGGTCTCCTTCCTGCGGTTCTTACAACCTGCCGCGTTAGCGTTACTGAAAATCCATCCACGTCTCCGTTCACTGCTACACTTCAGATAGACTTACCTGTCCGTGCTCCTGGCAGCGTCAGAACTGACAGCAGCCCTGATCCCTCCCAGTCTCCTCCAGCCCGGTCTGTCTGTCGATCAGGTTTCATACAGATCTGGACTAGCTCTGTTACACTACAGGCCTTGTCCCCGCTGCTGTGTTTTTGCTGGCTCTGCTCTGTTTCAGCTAAAATTAGGGAGGGTCCTCAAACACCGACTGGGCACGAGTGCAAAGAGTTCATCGGGTTGTCGGTGTTGAGGTATAGTTTGCAATGTATATGAAATTGAAGGTAGTGCTTTTGATACCACATCACTCTGTTAGTCCCGACTGTGATTGTAAGGTTTAGAAAAAAAAAATCTTTGTGTCGAGAGATTTATTTTACTTTTTACATTTTCTCCAGAAGTGCAGTTGCGGGAGGAGATATTGGCCTCAGGCTAAATTCCTGTCCCTTGCTTGCATTGTTTTGGCCATCAGTCCTATCAGTAAAATAACATTTTTATTCTTCCAAGTGTATTGTTGAGATCTGGGAATAATTCAAGATTGCTAAAAAAAGAAACATCAGATGATCAGACGGGTTCTAAATAGAGCTGTCAAAGTTAACGCGATAATAAAGCATTAACACAAATTCGTTTTAACGCCACTAATTTCTTTAACGCATTAACGCAATCGAACTTTCGGAGGTTGTAGCGGGCTCAGTTTTAAGTAATCCATCGGTACCAACCATGTCATACTAGCTCGTCACGAAGGAGGATAAATAACGCTCCAAACTTACGCTAAATTCTGGCGAGGAAAAACTGTCATGGCCATTTTCAAAGGGGTCCCTTGACCTCTGACCTCCAGATGTGTGAATGAAAATGGATTCTATGGGTACCCACGAGTCTCCCCTTTACAGACATGCCCACTTTATGATAATCACATGCAGTTTGGGGGCAAGTCATAGTCAAGTCAGCACACTGACACACTGACAGCTGTTGTTGCCTGTTGGGCTGCAGTTTACCATGTTATGATTTGAGCATATTGTTTTATGCTAAATGCAGTACCTGTGAGGGTTTCTGGATCAATATCTGTCATTGTTTTGTGTTAATTGATTTCCAATAATAAATATATACATGCATTTGCATAAAGCAGCATATTTGCCCACTCCCATGTTGATAAGAGGATTAAATACTTGACAAATCTCCCTTTAAGGTACATTTTGATAAGATAAAAAATGTGCGATTAATTTGCGATTAATCACTATTTAATATTTGAATCGTTTGACAGTCCTAGTTTCATTAGCCAAACTTCTCTTGAAGAGACAATGAATTGTCTGTTGAGGACATCCATCACGGTTCGCAGGGTTCAGCTTTGACCTTCCTTATTTTTGTATTTCAGACATGTTCAATAAAGCTGCTAAACTGTTTTGCTTGTTTACAACCTGTCTGATTGTCTGACTGCTCGTTTCCTGCTTCCAGACTTTGTTGCAGCGATGCAGCTGTGTTCCCACATCTCTGCAATTACTTTGATGTGTGCAATCTTGACTAGAAATTATGGCTAAAACAACGCAAATAAAAGCAGTCATAAAAAAAGTTTGTAGTTCACAAGAAGTTTCCTTTTAACTTGGTTGAGGGGAGGAGTAGTTTTCTTTTTGTGTGTGTGTGTATGGACAGCAGCTCTATAGAGAACTGCTGATGAGAGTGTGAGCTCTGAGAGAGAATGAAGAAGTGGTGAAGGCCAGAGTTTGTGTGAGGTGAACCAAAGCTTTTGCACGTTGCACACGCTTTACCTCACTTCTTTCTCAGCAGACGTTTTCTCTCGAACTCCCTCCCTGCGTCGTCTCTTCTCCTCTTGACACACACACACACACACTCACACGCACGGTGTAATGACGAGAAGTGTGTGGAGCTGCTGAGCTGTTCCACATGTGTAGGGTGCGTCAGTTCAAATTAGGCCTCGTTGACAAAGGGCCTTTTACACACAGGTGGATGATGGGGGGTTAGCGGGGGCTGCAGTCAGCCAGTCAGTCAGCAAACCAGCCAGTCAGTAAGTTAATCAGTCAACCTGCCACTCAGACGGCAACTTCAGCTGCACCGTGTGTGATGTTTGGACCGACCGACTTGACAGCTTTTCCTTTCACTCAAATGGTCGTTCCAAAAAGAATGCAAAGAAATGTCTGGATTTTCTTAAAATGTCTCACCGCCATCATCATCACCACCGACATTTTGGAAATCTTGGACTCTTCTCACACTATTATGTGAAACTCAGCCTCGCGGATTGCAGTTTTTTTGAATGGAATATCGTCGAAGCTTAGCCTTGACACGCGCAGTTAACCCCGTCAAATCACAATACACAAACCGAAATCACAACAGCATGGCGGCATTTGTGGAAAGGAAAAAAAATTGGGACTGTGTTTACCTCTCTTTCCCCAAAGTGTATTACATTCTCTCTCCAAGTTGTCACTTTTCATATGTGAGCATAAATCCCCCTATGGCACACACACACACACACAGACACACACACACCAAGCCACCCCCTGGGTGCCGGGGTAACCATAATGCAGCTGCGGCAGTGCAGGCTGAGTTATTACGTTTAATCCGTCTAATTGTTGAGTTTCATAGAATGGGACCGAGTCTGCCTTGGAACTAATTCTGTCTGGGCATTCTATTTAATTCGCCACACTGGGCCCTAAGCTCTTCTAAAGGCAAGCTGACCCCCCTCCGCTCCCTCCACCCCACCCTTTAAGAATATAAACCCCTTATCTTCTCCTCTCCCTCCCTCTCTTGCATGGCAGAACACTGGGTGACTTGTGCTGGAGAGTGATTTCTCAACAGTCCATAAAACATTCTTCTGACATTTTGGACATCCACTCTAATGAGGCAGGATAATGGGAGCGGAGCTATCATGAGCAGCGAGAAAAGGGCCCAGCAGCACCAGCCTTGCCAGCAGCAGACACTTTTAAACAATATTCAAAGTTGCATGAAGACGTGAGGGCGAGGCATGAAATGAATGGAAATTGAGATGCACGTCTCGGGATGGCTAAAGAGAAGCGTATGACGGCGTCACGTGTGCAGCCTAAAAAACGCAGAAATGCCTGTGTTATGACACAAAAGGCTTTTCTAAAAATAAATCGCGGATGTTGCATGCGTGCATGGACGTGTGCGCTCCAGCTGGTGTTTAATTGTTGCCACTGTACCGAAGTGACACAATGAAATCGGCGTAGCTTAGTATGCGGTCTCACCCCGAAAAACAATGCTGCTTTAACTGGTCAGATTGGTGGGGGGTTGATTGGTTGGATGGCTGGTTGCGTGGCTGAACGGCGATAATCCGCACTTGCAAATCCCATGCGTTTAGTCAAATTATTCCAGGCCTTAAGGCTCCCATTGTGGCCGCTGGCTGGTGCACTGCTGTCTGAGCCCCCCACGGGGACAACAATGCCACCATTCAAGGCCACTCGCTGCTACCGACGGGCAATTTCAGGTGTGAATTGGCTGCGTAGCCAGTGGCTTATATTAAATGACCTGAGACGTGACCTCCGAGGGGTAAGAGAGGATAGAGAGAGGGAGGGGAGAGAAGGGAAGAAACAGAGTAAGCATTTGGAAGAGAAAGAGATTATGAGAAAGAGGGGGCAGCGCTGCAGTTGTGTCAAGTCCTGTCATCTTCTCGCTCTGATCGTCTTAAAAAAAAACTGGCAAGAGCTGCATTATTTTGGGTGAAGAATGAGAGGGAGAGGTAGAATATGTGAGAAAGGTAAAGAATGATCCCTTCGGACTGATATCCCGTCTTTTTTTTTTTCTCTCCACTCCGCTCCTGCTAAACCTCTCTCCTTCTGTCCTCCCTCCTTCCCCCAATAATGTGCTTTTAATCATATCTCCTTGGCTGGCTCGCTTGCGTGGGTGAGCGCTGCGTCCAGGCCCTTTGATGGGAATCTGCGATGCGCCCAAAAGTCTTTTGAAGTGGCCGGCTGGGGAGCTACAGGGGGGCTAGCTATGGGGCCGGGAGCTTTGATGTGCCAGGGTCTGGAGAGGCCGGCTGCACGCTGCCCTGCACCGATCTGTCAGTAGCACAGCTGCACCGCTCGCTGGGGAGCCCCTGCCTCCGACCCTGACTGACTGTTTGGCTGGCTGACTGGCCGACTTACTCACCTAGTTGACTGTATGTACCTGCAGTAATAAGTACCAGGGTTAACTTTAGTACAGGTTCTTGCAGAAGGTGAGTCTTTTTCTGACGACGCTGTGGGTCAACTCCATACCTACAGTATAACTGCTCTGTATACATTTATTTAATATGTTGTTTTGAGTGAATACATCCCCAGAGTTCCTATGAATCCAAGTCCTGCTGCAGAGCGTAGAGTTTCATTTTTCCTTCTCTTCTCCTGCTATTTCCTTTATTTCCTGTCAAGCAGCTCACGGAGAAAGAGTACGTAGTGGACGGCTGTTTTCTGCTCAGAGTCTATGTAAATGTGCCATTGGGAATTTTTCAGTTTGACCGGTGCCAAATGGAATCCGTTTTCTCCGCAGCTGCACGAAACCATTAAAAAGAGACCATGTGTTCTAACCTGTTAGGTTTCAGTCGAGCTCAACCTTGGCTCAACTCTCCACCTGGAGAGGAGAGCGGTTTCCAAGGCCGAAGCTATTGACACTTAGCTCACCGCACAGCTTTTCTCTCTTTTAGAGGGAGGATGCAAATGACTGCAACTCGGAGCGTTATTTAACGGCTCAGATATTTCTTTTATATGCGTTACTGTCCAACATTTGTCTTTAATATGATTTATATTCAATCTTCCATATTATTGCTTTATAATAAAGAGTGTCACATTATGATGAATGGCACAAAGGGTACAGCACTATAATGACAGCCAGTTACTTAAACCTATAATTAAATAAAGGTTGACTCTAGATGCTCTATATTTTTTGCATTAAGTGAAGACTGTGAATACTGAATTTATTTGATTTAGTGCACAGATGTAGCCATCACAGAGGCTCAGCTTTTAGCTGAGTATATTTCATGCAGTAGTGAGTTAAAGTTTAACTCCTGCTCTAGCCTTTAGTAAGGGTGTAAGAAAATATTGAGTAACGCAATATTATGTTGTGTGATACTGTATCAATTCTCCAAAACACTTTTAATTAACCTCTTAAAAATCCCACGGCCCGCTGTCGGGCCCGGCCGCTATTCGACCTTTAGAGGTTGTAGCGGGCTGAGTTTTAAAGCTAGAGTGATGTCGAGAAGGAGGCTAAATAACGCTCTAAAGTTCCGCTAAATTTTTGTGAGGATAAACTGACATGGCCATTTTCAAAGGGGTCTCTTGACCTCTGACCTCAAGATATGTGAATGAAAATGGATTCTATGGGTACCCACTAGGGATGTTAATAATTAACCGTTTAACCGTTAACCGACATTAAGTATTTTAACCAATTAACGCTATCGGTTAAAACGGTTAAAAGAAGTGTTAATACTTAAATTAAAAAGCTGAGGAAAAACTCGTCACTTAAAGGGGAAAAGCTGGTCCACCTTAAGAGAGTCTGAGCCGGCGTTACAGATACAGGAAGTTTGCTCCTGTCTATAGCTCGCTTGAGCGGAGGAGTTGTAGCCTCGTAGCATTTATTCACCGACAAATAAAACTGCATGACACACTGTCTGCTACACCTACGTTCACAGCTAAAACGCCACCGACAAACACACTGTATGTGTGTGACTACGGGGAGCACGAAGCTACCAGCAGAGCTACAGATGCTAACGTAGCACAAACACACACACGCACACTGTTTGTCACACAATCACACAAACACAATCGCTATCGTTAATCCGGGCAGACAGAGACACAGCTGACAACCTGCTAAACTAAACTAAATGTGCGGTGGAGACTTTTACTGGGAAAGTGGCTGCATGTCCGCGACACTACACGCAGCATCTAAGTTATCTATCTGCTAAGGTAACGCTCCCGGACGGTGAACTGGAGACTCAGTTGTCTGTTGTGCTCATACACTGCAGCTGGCGCACCGCTGTATGCGAGGCACAATTCTTGTCGGTTAATAATCGGTTAACGAGTGTTGGTTATCGGTCAAAATTAGCATCCCTAGTACCCACGCCTCTCCCCTTTATAGATATTCCCAGTTTACGCTAATCCTATGCAGTTTGGGACAAAAACCATGCAGTTTTTTTTGCATGCAGTATAAATGTGTTATTTTTGCTTTTTTGTAAAATGGTGTATTTCTGGTGTGTTCTTTATACTACGACAGTTTTCCTAAAATTTCATTCAAAAACGTACTGCTTACAATATCGCAATATATATCGTAATATATTGAATCGTTAACCAAAAAATCATGATACGTATCGTATCGCCAGATTCTTGCTAATACACAGCCCTCATCTTTTGAGGGATTTTTAAGGAAACTGTCTTTTTCTATTTTTTCAGAAGTTGGAAAATACAGCAAGAACAAATGAATACGATGCAGGATCGGTATTTTACACAGTTACACATTTTCACACCTGGGAGATGTCCAGCATAACAGCATATTAGCACTGCACATTTCCTTTTGGATTAATGCCTACTGTAACGTCACAGTAGTCGCTGATGTACAGTAGGGCAGAGCGGTTTCTTCCTGCAGGTTTTCCCATCCAGTCTAGAATTCACACCTGCACACAAGTGGCCATGAGCCAGCTTCTGAGTTAGCTACATTTGTTAAAAAAAAAAATGATTTAGCAACTACTGTGATAGTAATGGAATACGAACAGAAGGGTGGATAAATGATGAGAGGCTAATACGAGTAGTACCCCATTTATTTCTAAGGATTAGCTTGACTGTAATGAAAAACGGCAATGGTGAATGGCTCTCCAGCGGCAGTTTGTTTGTTGACATTGCCTCTGGATCCTTCTCTCCTCCGGAGGAAAGGATCATCCTCAGTTAACCTCAACATCACTTAAGATTTATGGCTCTCCTCCTTTCACCTGTGGTAGTACTCCTCTACAACAGGCCAACAGACAGACACTAAGCAGGCATGACGGTCACAGTTTTACCCCAAATCTGTCAGTTTGTGGGATTAATTGAAAGTGTTATGTGCTGGTTTTCATTTTAAAAATGAATAGTCTGGCTGCAGTCATGTTTCACTTGCTCCTTTTATTTCCCCCGAAGTAGCTTTAAGGTTGGAAAAATCATCGAATTATTCACTGTCCGATGGTATCATTTATATCCTGTATCAGATTGTTCCAGCTCTTTGTTGTTTTCGACACAAGACCCTGTGGTTTTTCATTCAATTTTGTTCCATTAAATGGACATTTTTCAAGTTTTTTTTGGGTTTAAACAATGTGTGGCTCCGCAGCAGAGTTTATAATGACGAACCCACCAGTGGGTCAGTGTTAAGAGGTTCCCACAACTCCTTCAACCAGTTTGGTTAGAACAGAACTGCCAAAATCTTCCTACACACCTTAATTTCAGTGTAATATATACTTTCAAGAGCCACCCAACTTTAGTCTAATGCCTAGTTCCCATGACTTGATATGTTAACATAACATAACATGACATGTTTTTGGAGCTCCCCAACGAAAGCACCGGATCAGAGGCAAATTGGCATCGGCATTGTGCCATTTCCCTTGTGTGTTTTCATGACAAAACGTAGTTTTTAGAGACCAGACATACTCATCGGGGATTCCTCCCGGTGAAAGATCGTGTTGTGTGTGATCCCCTGTTGCCAGTCAGTCATGTAGTGTGAACAGTACAGCGATCTGAAGACTTTGAAACCCCTATAGTGTGAACTTGGTTTAAAGATACTGTTTGTAACTTCTTACACGTATAAATCATTGCGGGTCGGTGTGCATGTCCCTCGCGTTTGGCTACGCTGATCAGACTCAGACTCCAACACAAACTACACGGAAGCACCAAAACCGCAAAGTTCTATCTAGTGAAGCCCGTCTTGCAAAACAGTGCTAACTAATCCTGCTCCAGCCTCCCGACCGCGGTCAGAAGACACAGGGGAGACTGTAGCTTTGGTCTTCAGGGCCGGAGTCTCTGC